>JAMKPZ010001240.1:0-74220 GCA_024699675.1 Amphibolis antarctica
AAACAATTATCCATTTACCCACTTACACAAGAATATATAGAATAATATATTTCTGTCACACTCCCCCTCAAGTTGGTGCATAAATATTTAGGATTAACCTTGATTAGTGAGAGAAAAATACAATTTATATGTGTGAGAAAGGATTTTAGATAAACAATTATCCATTTACCCACTTACACAAGAATATATAGAATAATATATTTCTGTCACACTCCCCCTCAAGTTGGTGCATAAATATTTAGGATTAACCTTGATTAGTGAGAGAAAAATACAATTTATATGTGTGAGAAAGGATTTTAGATAAACAATTATCCATTTACCCACTTACACAAGAATATATAGAATAATATATTTCTGTCACACTCCCCCTCAAGTTGGTGCATAAATATTTAGGATTAACCTTGATTAGTGAGAGAAAAATACAATTTATATGTGTGAGAAAGGATTTTAGATAAACAATTATCCATTTACCCACTTACACAAGAATATATAGAATAATATATTTCTGTCACACTCCCCCTCAAGTTGGTGCATAAATATTTAGGATTAACCTTGATTAGTGAGAGAAAAATACAATTTATATGTGTGAGAAAGGATTTTAGATAAACAATTATCCATTTACCCACTTACACAAGAATATATAGAATAATATATTTCTGTCACACTCCCCCTCAAGTTGGTGCATAAATATTTATCATGCTTAGCTTACATTTGTGATTTAAAAATATTACTATCCAACCCTTTTGTAAAACAATTAGCAAATTGCTTTGTGGAATGAGTATACAACGTAGAAATCAAGCCTTTCATCATCATATCACAAATGTAATGATAGTTAATCTTGATATGCTTGGTACACTCATGAAAAGTTGAATTATTTGCTTTGAAAATAGCATCTTGGTTATTACAATGCAGGAGCACAGGTGTTTGAACTGCCAATCAAGTTCACTAAGTAGTGATTTTAGTCACATAATCTCATATGTTGTTTGACCCATAGGCCTATACTTGACTTCAACATTAGATTTAGAAACCATATTTTGCTTTTTGCTTTGCCAGGTAACTAAATTTCAACCAATATAAGTACAAAACCTAAAGGTGGATTCCCTGTCTTCTTTGTCACTTGTATAACCTGAGTCTAAGTAAGCTTCAATTATCAAGTGGTCATGTTTCTCATATATCAATCCCTTTTTCATGTATTTTTAATGTAGGCAAGTACTTACTCTTTATGCACCTATCCAATGCACCTTTTTTGGCTCATGCTTGAACTAGCTGAGTAAACTGACAACATTTGTAATATTTGGCCTGATTATAGTAAGAAATTAATTTTCCAATTAATCTTTTGTATTTTCTAGGATTCTTCAACTTCTTAGATGTATTATCCTAAAAGGGAGGATTGGTTTCTATCATTGTAAAGTTGGGTTTACAACTCCAGAGACCTATTTGTTGTAGTAAATCAAGAGCATACTTTCTATGGGAGAAATTTTCTCTTTAAGTGTGAAAATCCAATACTTAGAAGGTACTTTGATTTACCCATGTTCTTGGTAGCAAAGAAATCACTGAGATATGCCTTTGTACTCTTTGATTGCCTTGACATCGCTACTTTTGATCAAAATATCATCAACATAAATTGTTAATATAATACATCCTTTGGTTGCTTTCTTGTAAAAAATAAAATTATCCATAACACATCATTAGAAACCTCCATCAATCATAACTTTGTTGAACTTTTCAAACCATGCACATGACTTCGCTTAAGACCATAAATTGCCTTGTTTGGCTTGCATACTAGATTATCCCTCCAAGTAATATACCTAGGAGGTTGCATTATGTGGACTCATTTAATCAAATCACCATAGAGAAAGATGTTCTTGACATCAAGGTGGTATAGTTCCATGATTGATTAATAGCAATGGAGAGGAGTACCTAAATTGAATTAAGGCAAGAAATTGGTGAAAAAGCCTCAGCATGGTTAATGTCATATGTCTATGTAAAATTACGTGCCACCAGTCATGCTTTACGTTTGTCTACAACTCCATCAAGTCTATCTATACGTGATAGTGTATACCCATCTACAAGTGATTACATTAAAATAGGTCACTGACTTTTAAGTACCATGTGATGTGACCATAAGGCTTTCATTCACTTCCTCATCCATTGTTTTTTTTTGCTAAGGCAGCTGTAAGGCCTCCTCATAGTTCTTAGGAATAAACTTAGAAGCTATGGACAAGGAAAAATTTTCAAAGCAGTGAAGGTAATGATAAAAAATAAAGTTGGCAATGGGATAGGAAGTACAAGTGCATTTGCCTTTTCTCAATGCAATAGGAACATCAAGATCAAAGGTAGTTGGGACATTAGGATTTACCCTCGAGGTTAATGTAGGCTCAACTGGTAGGGGTAGTGGTTTGCGTTTGTGATAAACTTGCAATGGACGAGTTACTTGATTGCATGTTATCTCACTATCAACGGGCACAAACATGGGTAGAGGAACATTATTAGAAGGAGGCCCTTAGAAGTAGCAAAATAAGATTGTGTGATTCAACAAAGTTGACATCCGTCAATGCATAATACTTTTAAGTTGGAGGATGAAAACACTAGTACGCCTTTTGAATATAGGAATACATAACAAAGAAACACTTAATGGTGAGCTGATAACTTTTCCAAGGCTAGGGACAAATTATGGACAAATGTCACATAACCAAATGCTTTGGGTGGTGGGGAAAATAACTCTCTATCTAGGTGAAGTTGATCTGTGGGAAATTCACCCCTAAGTGGAGTCAAAGGCATACGAAGTTGTGAGGATGACATTAGATCAAAGAAACGTAGGCACATTCATTTGAAACAATATAGTACAAGTAATGTCCATGATATGACAATGCTTCTACTTAAAAGCCTCATTTTATTGGGAAGTATGTAGATAGGTAGTTTGATGCATGAAACTGAGTGAAGCATAAAAATTCTAAAAGTCATTTTGCAAAAGTTCATGAGCATTGTCAATACACACATTTTGAAGTAATAGAAAATTAAGTCTTTATTTTAGTAAAGAAATTTTCACAACATCTAGAACATGTTGAAGATCTTTAAACAAAAAACCCAAGACATGCTAGAATAATCAACAATGGAGACCATATAATAGTGATGGCCAAACACAAAAGTAACACAACTATGATTCTCTACATCACAATGAACAATTTCAAAGACACTTCCACTAAACACTAATCGGAGATGACAAAACGTAGTACGATAATGTTTTCCCAATTGACAAAATTTATACTTAAAATAGATATTAAGATGAACGCAAGAGCTTGTTGGAGCTTTCGATGTAACGGATGTCTAAGTTTGCATGTCACATGATAGAGGGCTCAAGAATAGTCAACAAGGCAACCAACTTATATGGTAGCTCATCAGGAGGTACACACCAATGTGTAATAACTATCATTTCTGGTTATTGTTGCCTTACCCATACTTGAAGTGGAAGCTAAAGTGATTGTGGTAGAGGAGTTGGAGGCCTATAACTGTAATAACACTCATAACTTGCCTTGGAGATGGTGACAATTGAAGAGTTGTTAGGATTCACAACAACAATGGTTGTAGATTCATCTGAATCTTCTAGTGTTTTGGTAGTGACTCATGTCTAATTTGTTTGTCCAAACTTTTCCTAATGTTGATCAAATCTATGATTAATGTGACCACAATGTTGGCAAGGTGAGTGGCCCTTACCATCATTTTGACCATCACAGTTGTCGCCACCTTTGGGAGCTTTGCCATGATAGATTGCTCTCCACCTAATCTATGATTGGAAATGCGTAGCTTGTGGAAACACTGTGGACAGGTACACGAGTGTGTCACCACCAAGGATTTGCCCCTAAACTAGAGAGGCAAGTGTTGGAGTTAAGTTGGGTTAGTAAGCAGCAACAACTAATCATTTTGGTATTGCCCTGTAGTGTTAATGTTAAAGTAATGTGCTAGTACATCTCTAATTCTTCAAACGAATGTACAGTAGCAAAGTGATTGTGAATAGACTGATCACCCATGCACAAAGAGATCTGCTCATAGATTCTATACACCCTTGCGATGTTCTTCTATGATTGTACATTTTCTTTAGGGTGTCCCAAAAGTTTCTGGACTGGGTGCATCATCATGACATCACTACATACAACATTGTGTTTCATGCTATTTTCTAACCAGGTGTTACCATTGTTTCATCTACATACCAATCATCATAATTGCTATCTTTGACCTTCTGTTGGGTGGCAATGAAGGTTTAAAAGCTCTTGGAGCAAAGGAGATAATTGCAGCAATTGAGTTTCACTGATGTGCTTGTCAAATGTTTAATTGCACCACTTTTTTGTCTTTTCTTTTGAGAATTATCACAAACAGTGGAACCCAAATTCTACTCTCGGGCAAGGTCTGATATCACAAACTCACAGGTTTTTGTTTGTTTTTGAGAACCGTAAAGGACAGTCCAGGAAGGTCACATCATGATAGCGGTTGTTTGTAAGGAGACTGTGCATGAAGCTATGCACAGAAAACATCTGCCCATGGTAAAAAACATTGTCAGAGAAAATGCTATGCAGCAGCACACAGGATGCTGAGCAGGGAACGACAACAGGATCAGGGCAGATGAGTTGCTGGCAGTAGAATCTGGACAGATGAGTCAGCAAGGTGCAGTAGATCACTAAAACAACCCTAAGAAGGGCTGCAGTAGGCAGAGATGACCCTAGAATGGGTTGCAGGTGCCTTCTTCAGGCAAGGTGTGACAATGAAAGAGGAGAAGGACCTGTGAGAAGGGTTGTAGGAGTGGTGGGACCCTCACTAGAGGGCAGTGGCAATTGTTGAGCCTGTATCAAGGTTGGCCAAAGGAAGGGGGAAGGTGCGGATGTCCCTTCTGAAGGTCTTCAAGGGGTAGATTGGGGTGGTGGGGGGCAAATGAATGGTATGGCGAGAGGGAAAGGGCCAACAGGCGTCAATGGAGGGTGGTGGATGGTTGATGGCAAGATTATGGTACCTTGGTCTTTAATACCATGTGACTAGGGCAAAAAAGTAAGGATTAACCTTGATTAGTGCAAGAAAAATACAACATATATGTGTGAGAATAGATCCTAGATAAATGGATATCCATTTACCCACTTACACAAGAATACGTAGAGCACTATATTTCTATCACATCTGCAAGGAAAAATAGGGTTGGGAAAAAACTAATAAAAATTTAGATTTTATGATTATTAAATTTGTAGAAATTTTTTTATGAAAGTGGGTCTCTAAGAGAAAGAGGCATGTTGAATTAAAAGAGTAAGAAGTCAAGAATAGAAAAAATAGGCATGATGAACATTTGGATTACAAGCTTTATTACAAATTATTATAAATATCCCAAAGTTAATTTGGTTCCAGCATCTATCATACAAGATGATATCGTCATTCTATTTTGACTAGTGAAAAGCATGTGCAAGCTTTATATTGAACATTTGGATTACTCAATACTATCATATTTTTAAAATTTATAAAAGAAATGTAAAAATTATGAATTATATTAAAAACACTATTCAACAGAAAAGTGCACATTAAATAAATATTTCTAAATATTAATTATTTTAATATTTTCAATATAAAAAGAATTGGTTGAATGCTTTACAAAAAATTTGGGAAAATTTATTATGTGATTTAATTACCATTTAAATGTAGTTGCATGTGGCATAACGTTTCATCATTTTTAGCTAGGTTTGGGTTTACAATAATGTGGTAGTATTTTGTAATATTGTTGCACGGTGGTGGGTTACATAATGGATATTTTAAGAAGATAACAAAAAGGGCTGGTTGATAGGAGATGATGGAGATGGAGATGTAGGGGTGGTGGTAATATTTAGCATTAAGGGGAAGAGGAAGGTGTAGTTGGTGGTGGCTATTGATAATGATCATGACAATTTTAGTGGTTTTTTTTTATTTAAGAAATTTTTACCCTAATTTTATTCACCGAGTAGATACTTGCAAACAAAAAACCAAAGGTACAAAAGTTGAGAGGGACTAAACTTAATTATAATGATAATGAAAGATGGAAAGTTATGAAGACTTAGCTCTCATTTTTCCGCTCTAAAAGGCTTAGCTCTAGTACCATGTGGACTCACCCTTTTGGCTCTGATTTTTTGAAACCTGCAGGGATATGTTGATAGGGAAGACATGTTGATTGAATCACTAACTGTTCGGGAAATGTTGTATTATTCAGCCCTTCTACAGCTTCCTGGTTTCTTTTCTCAAAAAAAGAGTGCAGTAGAAGATGCAATTTCAGCTATGTCATTGGGGGATTATTCTGACAAACTCATAGGTGGCCATTGTTACTTGAAGAGTCTTCCACATGGAGAGAGGAGGCGTGTTAGCATTGCTAGAGAACTTGTAATGCGGCCTCATGTTTTATTTATTGATGAACCTCTTTACCATCTAAACAGGTTGGTTTACTTTCTAAATATATATCAGTAGTAGCTTTAAATTGCAATCCACCTTCACTTTATTGTTATGTGGCATAATCCATGTCTTTCAGTGTCTCAGCACTTCTCATGATGGTCACCTTAAAGAAACTAGCAAGCACAGGCTGCACTATAATTTTCACCATGTACCAGAGCAGCACAGAAGTGTTCGGTCTCTTTGATAGAATTTGTTTGCTTTCCAATGGAAATACATTATTTTTTGGAGAAACTTTGGCTTGCTTGCAGGTATATTTACCTTGCTTCTGCTTTTAGATGCCGTCCACTCTGTTTACCTATATTGTGATGCTTTGCCCCTTTATCCATTTTGGGACATGCTTGCAATCGATGATGTATTAGCACCTTGCTTTGTGTGTCATGCTGTTGGTGCATATGTTGCCTTCTGGAGCATCTTGTTTATTAAATGCCAATCTATATACTTTGATACTTGAAACTGTAGGGGAGATTTCTTTGAATTTTTTGAGGAGCTAAGTGGTGTATTGTCCCCAGAGAAAATGTTTTGACACCATAAATAAATCAATATCATCATTCTTCTGAATATTTTGTTAAAATAAATTTCCTATTTTATGTTGCAGCATTTTTCAAATGCTGGATTTCCATGCCCAATAATGCAGAGTCCATCAGATCACTTCTTACGTGCCATAAGCACAGATTTTGATAGGATTATAGCAATGTGTAAAAGCTTGCAGGTACCCCCTGTAGCGCTGTTGGAGCAGTGGCTCCATGTTTTTCTATTTTTCAGGTGTATTTTATAAATGTATAAAACTTTACGAAATAATTGAGGACTCTTATTTATAGGATGACAATGGAGACTTTTCATCAGTGAATATGGATACTGCTGTTGCAATTCGAACACTTGAAGCAACTTATGTGTCATCAGCTGATGCGGCTGCTGTTGAATCCATGATCAGAAAACTCATTGAAAAGGTATTTTCTCAGTTCATTTTGTAATTTACCCTGTTGAGTAATGAATGTTAACAACTTCCAAATATCAGGCTAATCTGATTATCCAAGGTATACTTTGTTCTACATCCACTCTGAATACGTCTGATTTAGAGTTTTAAACAACAAAGTAACACCCCAAAATATCAAATTAAAGGCATCAATGCAATGTTGTCTTAAAGATATCAAATGTAATAGTAGTTTGTTTTGAGTCTATATTCAAATCTTCTAATGAAGAATATTGGAATACTTGTAGAAAGTGAGTAGAATCTTTTGAAAAAAAAAGTTACAAAATATTTCAGAAATTGTGGGAAGAGAAAGTTTTAGAATGTAACAAAAAGTTAGAAAAGATAATTTTAGAATTGATGTAACATAAGTAATAAAAGTCGTAGAATGAGCATACTCCTCTTGGTTGCATGTTCTTCAAACACTGAAGATTGCAACTTTGTTGGTTCATTAGTTAGAGCATTGTGTATGGTGCCTCATTGATTGATAGCTGGTGGAACCTCAGGCTGACACCTGACTGTCACTATTCCTTTATTTTCAATTTCATAAGGTTTCGTTTTTATGAAATGATTTATTAGGCTTCCCTGTGGCATTTTTCGAAGGATATGGGGGTTCTCCATCTTTCTCCTCTTAAGTAGCATATGCACTTTCCTTCTTTCATTCAATACTCAAAACAGCTACATGCATATGCATCCTTTTCATTGTTGGTTATGTATTTTTTAGTTAATCTTCAGGTCTTTATAGTGCTAATCTCATGTGGGCGTGTATCTGTTGCCATGAATTTATCGCATATAGTTCATTTAGGCATAAAAATCATTTATGGGTATTACTTGTATATGCTCACTTGGGTGGTACACATGTTATTATGCATGCAATGCAGTTACATTCATCAAATCATATATTCTATATACTCATTCATAAAATCACAATTTCATATGTCCATCTCACAATCACATGAATCACAAGCGTTAAAATTCTATGCTCACGATTATTTCTGATGTTTCATAATCAAATGAATTTCATGCACTTACATAGATCTTCATGCTTATACCCATGCATTCATGTTCACTTAGAGTGCATTCATATATGCTTAAATAAATTGCATCCATCTCCATTTAGAATGCATTCATATGTGCTTATACCAATGCCTTCTTATAGTTCATCACCCATACACCTTTATGCTCTCATATGCATTCATATAGTCCATCCATATATCCACTTATGTGCTCTCATATGCATTCATGTGGTCCATCCATATACACACTTGTTATGCTCTCATGTACTCATCCATGCTCATTCAACTTTATGTGCGTCCATGCTTATTCACTTAGTTATACATATCCTTGCTCATTCACTTATGCATATCATACCCAGGAATAATTCCCAAGCTCTTGTGGATAAATTCTCATGCATCATCCCCTTGCTGACATGTAGTACTTTTTCTCATGTCATACACTATTGCATTCATGCATCACACCCTTGCCTATATGCATTGCATTCATGTGTCATTCCCATTTGTACAAAAAATGCTTTTGTGCACTTACCTAATGCCAATGCCTTCATCCACCATCTCTATGCTATGCATTCTCGCATCGTTCACACACATCTATATCATGCACACATGTACATCATACACACTGATATGCATGCCTCACCTATACCCATGCTGGTGTAGTCCATCTTCTCATGTTAATTGTACTCATATATTGCACTTCACTATTATGCTTGATCCATACATGCATTCATGCAATTCATCCTTTCATGTTAATTGCACTCATATTGCACTTCACTGTTATGCTTGATTCACTTATTCACTCATGCATTCACGCAGTCCATCCCTCCATGTTCATCAATGTAGTTCATCCATGTATTTACATGCCTCCATGTTCATACATATAGTTCATCCATCATTCCATCTTTACATGCACTTACATGCTCATGTTCAGTCACATAATTCATCCATGTACCTATACTCCATGTTCATTCATACAGTTCATCCATCCTTACATGCACACTCATGTAGTTCATCCATCTATATGCACTTGTTCGTACTCATGTTTATCCATGCATACACAGCCTATTATATGCTTGCACATATGCATACTCACTCATATTACCTATCTATTCACCCTCGTACACTTTAATACATACATCACATGTTCATACATCTACGTGCATACCATATGCCCCATGTATTGTGACATGCACTCATATTTTTTTTGATTGTGTGTATGTAACATGCACTCATATATGATCATGCACTATCTTTTTTCTGATCATGCACTCTCTTTTCTGATCTTGCACATGTAACATGCACTCATCTATACACTTCTATGCACTTGCATTCATACATGTGCATCAACTTTCAAACACTCATACATATTCATGCATACACATTTGTTACATACACTCATATATGTTCATGCACGCATATATTTACTTGCTTCACATTTACCAACATACTCGCATCACATGCATACATGCTTGCTTACATCTTCATCCACATATGCTTGCATACATGTCCATCCACATGCCTATGTGTTCATGCATACTCCATGTTCACTTACATCTACATGCATCCATGCCTATATATGCGCATACACATGCATTCATATTACATGCTCACTTATTCATACACATTTTGTGCTCACTTATACATGTTCACTCATGCATACTTATATGCCTATACATGCATCTCATTCATGCTTATGCCCATTCATACATACTTATGTCCATGCATCCCATTCATGCATACTTCTTTGTCCATGCACACGTACTTGTATGATTATGCATTTGTTCATATATACTTATGATTACTCATTCATGCATCCATACTATCATTCTTATTCATATGCTTATGCATCACTTTGATGCTAATGCATTCATGCCTTCACTTACTTGCTCATGCCACGTATCTTTACACTCACACATTCATGTCATATGACTATGCATTCATCCACATACTCATACATACCTCATATCCATTCATTCATTCATGATACATGTTCATGCATACATCTTACACACATGCATACATCTACCTACATGCCCACACACTCACACTTAATCATGCTCATTTATCCATGCATGCGTACACTCTTACGTGCATCACCATACTTGTTCATCTCTACATGCTTACTTATGTGCCTTTTCATACTTAATGCTTTAAGGGGGTGCGGGGGGGTTTGTGCATACATTGAAAATCAAGAAAACAGTCGTTTATGCAGATTGGAAAATTTTGAAAAATTTCTAATGATATAAAAGGATTATTCTCCTCATTTACCCCCCTCCCCACCTCGAAAATTTTCGCCCATTACAGAAAAATTAGGATTGTCACATTTACGCTTGTAACTAACCATCAAATCTCGTCCATCAAATCTCGTGTTTGTGACTGCCAAAGCCACTCGTTGCTTGTCTGCCTTTACCTTCCTCCTTTGTCTTTGTTGTTTGTCCACCTTCGCTGCTCCTCCATTACAATTGATTGTCTACATCAAAAGTTCGTTCGTCATAACCACTCTTTGCGAGGTAAAAAATCATGAAAATCAAATAAAAAGTTTGTTTTGCATATTGAATACCACAAAAACTGCTCTCTGCCTTTGTAATCGAATAATTGAATATTTAATTTTGAATATTTGAACTTATTTTTTAAAACTATTAACCGTGGTGAAATTTATATGAAAAGTAAAAATGTGGATTTTCTAGATTTTCCATTGGATGCACAAACAACCTTTCTAAATTTTCTTTTTCTTAAATTTCACTTTCCTTTACCTTTTCCTTTTTCAAAATTTCCTTTTCTTTAATTTCCAAGATGCACAAATAGACCCTTATTTTCACATAATTATTGCATCTCATATAGAACCCCTATTTAGGCATTGCATATAGAATTTATGTTTTAAGGTCTTTCTTTCTTTTGGGCTACTATTATAACATGTAACAGTAAAATAAAGGAATAAAAGCGAATAAAGGGGGGTGGGAGTATTAGTTGGCCCAGCCCAACCCAAATAAAGTAGTAGGAGAATAAGGGGGGTTTGTGTCAGGAAATCTGGAATTTTTTTCATTGTTAAAATATTAAAAATCTAGAATATTTTTAATTTTTTTAAAATTAAATATAAATTTTCCTAAATTTTCATAAAATACACAAATAGTCTCATAAAATTTTTCATTTTCAGATTTTTAATATTTCAATAATATTTTTTTTTTCATATTTTCCTTTTCATTAATTTCCAAAGAGTACAAACCCCACCCCCCCCCAACTAAAGGGGAGATTTGGGGAGAAAATTAGGGTTAGGTCTTTTGGTGATTGTGTGTGATTTGAAGCTGTCATGTCGTTTGAAGTGGAAAGAATCCTTTCCAATCATAGCTTCCAAGCGTTCCCACAGGTATTACCTTTGATCTTCATCACATTTGCTATCAAAGCCATCGATCGAGGGAGATTCATGCAACATGGTGAATGGTGACAGAGACACCATGCTCATTGAAACATCACAATGCTTGGGGGAGAAGATCGACATGCTGGAGATTCGCGTGGTGATGTTGTCTGAGTAGTTGACAGTGCACCAATAGCGTGGGGTGTCTTCGTGCGACAAGGGTAACCACGACTGTCATGGTGAGTGGTGATCTTGGGGTTGCTTGGGTCTGGTGGAATGGGGGCAGATGATGGAGAGGTTGTTGTCCATGCAATGCGTGGACCTCGAGGACTGGGTGGCACTTGCGTTGGTCCACCTATGGGGAGTGGCTAACCAGTGGTTCAATAGTTGGTTGGTGTGCAAGGAGATCACGTGGCCAAACCTAATCGATGGCCTCATCGGTACTTTAGCAAAAGCTTGTTACGGGATTACCGAGAGGAACTTTTCAAGCTAGTGTAGGAGACGACCGTTGACGAATACATCCAGAGCTTCCTTGCTTTGTCGACGTAGGTGATGGGAGAATCCAAGCATGCCTTGGTGTCGTGCTTCGTGGGTGGGCTGCATAGAGTTTCGATTCGAAGTCAAGGTAGCGCACCCTCCCAACCTACCCACAGCCTTTGCCTAGCCAAGATGTAAGAGGCTCGTGTAGAAATGCATTGACAAGTGACACAACAGTGGAATGGAGGGGGGAGAACGTGTGGAGGAGGAGTAGCGACCTGGAAGGGCATTGTTGTGCAGTCTTGATAGTGGGGTCTGGCGAGTGGATGGAAGGAGCACTCCAGTGGAGGGATGCAATCTCAGTGGACAGGTTCGAACTGTAAATGCGAAGGGGGGAGAAGCAGTGCAAGCTACAGAAACGAGAAATATAGGTACAAAGTGATTCATTTATCAAGGGAAGAAGAACGATGACGTCGGGAACAAGGTTTATGTTTCTGATGTAATGAGAAATTCTACAGAAATCATATATGCAAGAACAAAATGTTGTATCTTCTCCAAGGCATAGAATCAGATGATGAGGAAGAATTTTTTGACCTAAGAGAGGAAATTGAGGAATAGATGGGAGAAAAACAGTTGCTACAAATTACACTGCATGCAATCACAGGTGGGAGACAACCAAACACACTGTCTACATGGGAAATACAGAGAAAAAGAGATTATTGTAGTGGTGGATGGGGGAAGCACCCACGATTTTATCAACAAAGCCTCAACCGCATCTCTTAAAATACCAGTGTGTCAATGAAATGGACTGAAAGTTGAATTGGCATCTGGCCAATTTATTAGATGTGATAGACATTGTCCCAAAGTGAACTTTGTGGTAAAAGGAACACCAATAATGGTGGACTTGTACATGGTGCAACTAGGGAACTATGGCATAATACTTGGTGCCCGTTGGTTGAAGGGCAAGGGAGATATCATATTCAATTTTGATGATATGGTTTGCAAGTTTAAACTGAATGATCAGCAAATTGTGTGGTAGGGAAGAACACTGGGGCCAATGTAGATGGTTGATTCAGAGGAGAACACAAATAGATTGCATTCATGACATTGTTACAGGGTGAAGAAGTGATCAATAGTATATCAAACAATGGAAATCAACATTCTGAGGTTACAACATTGTTGCAAAAATATCAGCCAGTATTTTCTGAGCCCCAAGGACTACTACCACAAAGAGCTAAGGACCATAGAATCATTTTGAAAGACAGAATAGAGGCAATAACAATCCGACCTTATAGATATGCTTATTTTCAATGACAAGAAATAGAACAATAGATTGAGGGGTACTTAGCAGTTGAACAAATCGGACCAAGCGTTAGTGAATTTGCTTCATTGGTTTTATTGGCCAAGAAAAAAGATGGAACGTGGCACATATGCATAGATTATTGAGAACTTAACAAGAAAACAGTGAATGACAAATATCCGATGCCAATAATAAATGAGTTGCTTGATAAACTAGGGGAGGCAAAGTGGTTTTCCAAAATTGACTTACGGTTGCGATATCATCAAATCCGGATGGCAAGGTAGGATATTTGAGGTAGTTTGGCCATTGAGTTCACAGTGATGTCTTTTGGTTTATGCAACACCTTCGCTACATTCCAAGTAATTATGAATGTGACCTTTTTCAACTGTATTTGAGGTAGTTTGTACTTGTTTTCTTTGATGACATATTGGTTTACAGCATCAACTATGAGTTGCACCTTCAACATTTGGAAGCAATGTTGCATACTTTAGAGAGAAACCAACTTTATGCCAAAAGAAGCAAGTACGACTTTGCAGGAAACACAATTAACTACTTGGGGCATGCAGTAAGGCCCGAGGGTGTGAGAATGGAGAATGATAAGGTGAATGCCACTGTTCAATGGCCTAACCCATACAATGTCAAACATGTACACCATTTTTTGGGATTAGCAAGGTATTATTGTTGCTTCATTTGTGATTTTGGGAAAATAGCATAACCCTTGAATAATACTCTTAAAAATGAAGCGTTCACGTGGACCGACGACATGGAGAAGGCATTTGCAACACTAAAGGAAGCCCTCACTACGGCCCCTTTACTTGCCTTACCCGATTTTACCAAAACTTTTGTTTTGGAATGTGATGCTTCTGGTACAGGAATGAGAGCTGTTCTGATGCAGTAGGGTTGACCACTGGCATTCATGAGCGCCACCTACAAGGAAAGACAAAAAGCCCTGTCGATTTATGAGAAGGAAATGTTGGCCATATTGATAGCAATTAGCAAATGGTGACAATTGTTGTTGGGATGTAAATTTGTGATTCACACTGATCAGTTTAGCTTGAAGTATTTGGACGATCAGAAGATCTAAACTCTAGCACAAGAAAAATGGTTGATTAAATTGTTGGGGTTCAACTACACTATCAAGTACAACCTGAGACGACACAATTCAATTGTAGATGCCTTGTCTCACCAGGAACAATCAGAACAGCAGTGTCAGGCTGTCACTTTCATTACCACCATGTGGTTTCAACAAGTAAAAGACACATCAGCAATCACCAACTTACCAGAAACTCTTATAGGACTGGCGAGAAGGGTGTCTCAATCCTCAAGTATATCATGTAGTGGATGGAGTGATATTTTACAAAGGTTGAGTGGTAATTGCAAATAAGGGAGATCTATAGAACATATTTTTGCAAGAGTTTCATTCAACACCAACAGCAGGACACTAGGGATTTGAGAAGAGTGTGCAAAGGATGAAACCCAATGTGTATTGGAAGGGGTGGTGTCATGATCTTAAACACTTCATTAAAGAGTGCGATACTTGTCAGAAGGTGAAGTATAACAACACCACTCCTATTGGGCTAGTAGAACTACTTCAAATTCCTTAATGAAGTTGGACCGATCTCGGCATGGACTTCATTAAGGGGTTACCTACTTCAAAGGGGCGAACTTGCATTTTGGTGGTTGTCGATAGTCTCACTAAATATGGTCATTTCATTCCTTTCAAACATCTGTACATAGCTAAGGAGGTGGCCAGGGCATTCATTGAAAATGTGGTTAAGTTGCATGAGATACCAAAATCAATAGTATGTGATCGGGATCCACTTTTCACCAGCACTTTTTGGTAGGAACTGATGCATGCCCAAGGCTCACAATTGTGTATGTCTTCGACATACCATCCACAATCTAATGGGCAAACGGAGAATCTCAACCGAACTTTAGAAACATACTTGCACTACTTCACATTTCAGCACCCCATGGAATGGGGAAGATGGTTGGTGTGGGTGGAATATTGGTACAATACATCGGTTCACAGTTTTACAAGGTTCTCTCCTTTTGAAGCACTTTACGGAACTAAATCCCCTACACCACTGGCTTATGTTCTAGACACCATGAAAGTGGCGGTAATAGATGATGAATTGAGAGATAGAGAGGCCTTACTTCAGTAGTTATGTCATAACTTGGAGAAAGCTAGGAACATAATGAAAATGATGGTAGATTGACATTGACATGATGCTCAATTTGAGGTGGGGGATTGGGTCTATCTTAAGTTGCAACTGTATCAGCAACTTAGTGTGGCTGTGCGAAGATCCCAGAAATTAGCGGTCCAATTCCATGGACCCTTTCAATTGGTGGCCCGTGTGGGAAAGGTTGCTTATTGACTCAAACTTCCTCCATAATCACACATCCACCTAGTCTTTCACGTTTCCCAGTTGTGCCAGAAGGTGGGTCTAGTGACATAGGTGACCGCTCTAGACAGTCCATTGTTGTACCTAGTGATGAACAGGGAGCCTCATAGAATTCTTGAATGACGAGTAGTGAAACGAGGACGGTGAACAGTTACTCGTGTTCAGTTACAATGGTTTGAGGAAGATGAAGACATCACCACGTGGGAAGAGGGGTGGGTGGGGTGATGTAACAATAAAATAAAGGAATAAAAGCGAATAAAGGGGGGTGGGAGTATTAGTTGGCCCGGTCCAGCCCAAATAAAGTAGTAGGAGAATAAAAGGGAGATTTGGGGAGGAAATTAGGGTTAGGTCTTTTGGTGATTGTGTGTGATTTGGAGTCGTCCTGCTGCTTGAAGTGCAAAGAATCCTTTTCAATCATAGCTTCCAAGCGTTCCTACAGGTATTACCTTCGATCTTTATCACATAACACAACTATAATACATTTAATCATGCTCCCACTTTGTGTGGGCATGATTTAGATGTATATAGATTCCCTAAATCTATCTTCCTTTCATCTATATTTATCAAGCTTGTTATCTCTTCTTTATCTCATCTATGACTCTTCTTCTCCAAGAATTTTAATGAAAATCCTATTTTCATCTTTTCTTCCAACTAGGTATGCATCATTATTTTGACTTCAATAGCATATAAGGTAGAATCATACATTCTCCTTTATCTTTTCTACAAGCTTACCTCCCATCTCATATTGCTTGCCTATCTACTTCTCAACTTCTTTTTTTGTCTAGGATTGCATTAACTAAGTGGAAATCCTAAATTCGTAAAGCATAACATAACAACTCCTTGGGCTACTTGGAGATTTCATGGAGGTCCACTGTGACTACTTTCCCTTAGTTAAAACTAAAACTCACTTATAACCAACCTTAACTTGTTGGCTCATTTGCATGCGTGCATCCTCGTGCATTACATTTGCATATTTCCCTCGTTGCACTTTCTTCTTGTTTACTAAACTATCTTAGCCACATGCACACTATGGTTAGGTCACTTATAGTTACACATAGCCCTTTTCCCATCAAATTTACACTAGGCTTGGGAAGTCTTTACACTACTTATCTCCTCTCCTTCTAACCTATTTAGGTCTGTTCTTATCTATTCTCTTCACTCTCATCTAATATCATCTTAAGTGGATCACTAAGATCTATACTTCTCACTTCTATTTTTACACTTAATGGACTCTCAAAATTTAAACTTTGATAACATGTTTACATACAAAAAATGGGTGGAAGTAGAATGTTATCATAAGTAAGCATAAGACCTTTATTTATTGAGGTTATACAAAGAAGATAAATATTACTTAAGAAATGCATTACTAAACGTACACGCACATCTAAAACTCTAATACATTATTTTCTCTAACATTCAAACCAACTTATGTTTGCCCTTTTTGGTTTCAAATGTATGGTTTACCTTGTAACTGTCGGCTTATTATAAAAATCGTATTATAATTTTTTGATTATATATGTTTCATCTATAATTATTTGTTAAATATAAAATTTATTGATCTTTCCTAAATTTGCATTAACAGTTATTAATGTAAAACCTAAATATGATTTTATTATTATTATTATCCATACATTTTCTTTGGCCTTGCAATGGTAGTGGAATTCACGTTATTCAAGTATTGCAATGGTTTCCCATACATACCATACCAGTCTTGGATTGGGGGTGTGAAATGAGAATCGTGATGTTTGCTATGTTATTTTCATAATGTGTAGTAAACTTGGCTTGTTGTTTATCATATATGTTGCAATGCAGGGAGGTCCCCATCTTAAAACCAAAGGCAGGGGTGGTAGTGCCACAAGAATTGCGATTTTGATATGGCGAACTATATTAATCATGTCTAGGGAATGGAAGTACTTCTGGCTTCGTCTGGTTCTTTATATGCTTGTCACACTTTCTATTGGGACAATATTCTCCAACGTGGGGCACACTTTGTCATCTGTAGCTGTAAGTGTTACACTTCCTTAAAATTTGTGGATAATTTGATAGTCAAATTTTTTATTTCATATTCTCGAACATCTGAAATACCTGAACACATGCCTTTGAATCTTAATAAATGAATCACTGGGACACAAACGAGGGTGATTGCATTCTCACAGATGATAGAAGACTACAGTTCAATTTCTTTCATGTTGTCTTATTTGTTTCCTAGAACTTGGATCCTCTCCAAATACTACATCCTTGAGAGTCATGCATTGGGTTGCCCTTTTTAGACTGTTTTAAGTCACCAGGTAATATTCTTTGTGTTTTTGTATTCTGCTTTTATGGAAATTCATGTACCATGCACATATAATGGTTACCATCTTCATGACAATTTTCAGCATCAATGTTGTTTAGAACTTCAGTCCTTTGAAAAATTGACACATGCCAAACTTTAGTGGAAGTTTGTGAAGTTCACAAAAAATGCCCAAAAATTATGAATTTCGGTGTGAAAATTTAGGACAATTTAAAGTAATCAATAATGTTATCTAGAAACAATTTATTTTAATTTTTGAATGTGCATGACATTAAAAACACAGTAGATTACTACTAGTATGTTGGAATATAAGAAACTATTTAAACAAGAATAAAATACTGTTCCAAACATTATGAAAAATGTAGAATCAACCATGCATTACAGTCTAGCATTAATTTCATTGCAATTCTGTAGATAATTTGAAAATAAATAAATAAATAAACTCTTTGCATATTTAGATTTTGTATTGGATCCATGGAGTACAAGGTTATTTACTATTTTACATAAAATCTATGCGATCTAAAATTAATTTCATTAAAATTCTGAAAATATTTTGAAAAACTGAAAATAAAGAAATAAACTCATTGTTCTACGAATTTTATGTTGGAATAATAAATTCAAAGATTTTCTTTTACAAAATTAGTTACAAGCCAATACATATGTTGGGCTGACATTAGAAAATGTTGACATGGCTCCAATCCAACAAAAGTTTTGCTAGTGCTACTCTACATGCCATCTGGACATGTCTCCGACGTCTGCTAGTGGTGACACACCAACAGACGTTGTGTTGACTAACGTGAAAGCCAACACATGTTGATGTTGAAAATCATGCTTCACAGTCACATATGGGTCACTTTGGACTAGCTTTTAAAGTGTCTTTGTTTACCACTCAGTTCTAAAATAAAACCATGCCTATGGAGGCTTTCATCTGAAAACTATATTGTCTTCCTTTTTCTTTAGGGTGCTTATCTCCATTTCCTTTCCTTTCTAAATGCAGATCAGAGTGTCAGCAATATTCGTGTTTATATCATTTACCTCATTGCTGGGCATTGCTGGATTGCCCGCTCATATAAGGGAAATTAAGGTGATTGATAGTTTCTCTTGCTACATGGAATATCTTTTATAATAAGCTATCAATTATTTTTTATTTTAGCTGAAATCAGTTCCATTAGTTTGCTGGCTGTGTACAATTCCTTCATTTTTTAAACATTTTTTTACCTAGGAGACCTTCATTTTTACTGCTTTGATTTAGAAATCTCCAATATCTGCAACATAATGCAAAAACCGACCTTTTATTGGATTGTTTCAGTGGTGGTCATTTTGTGCAAAACAGCAGGGTTTGAATAGGAGGGTTGGTTGATGTATTATTTCTTAGCCTATTTCACAAGTTAACATGAATAATTTTCATGCAGCTATATTCCCACGAACAGTCAAACCAGCACTCTGGCCCTGCTATATTTGTACTGGGGAACTTGCTAGCAAGTGTCCCATTCCTCTTCCTCATCTCCATTTCCTCGAGTGTAGTCTTCTACTTTCTGGTTGGGCTCCGGAATGACTTCAGCTTGTTGATGTATTTCATGCTAAATTTCTTCATGTTCCTCTTGGCAAATGAAGGACTCGTGATGATTGTGGCATATATCTGGCTAAACACATTCAGCAGTGTTCTGACCATGATTGTCATACATGTAAGTCCCAAATCTCACCATCTTTTAGATTCATTTTGGTTTATGTACATTGCGGTGCATCCACTTACCTAGTAGAGCTTGGGAAATTTAGTTTGAACATCAGTCGAAAAACCTGAGTTGCTCCATTATTAACCCAAAACATGAAACTAGCTTTATTTCCATCATTCCTTGACCTTCCAAACTCTCATGTCTTGGATCTGTTTCATTGGTAGATGGAATCACAAGCTTACGGTGGGAGATTAATTGCTATTTAGAAAAGTAGTGTGCATGGATATGTGCTTGTACATTGGGAGATTTCTCTACTTCTGCACCATCAAGCATTATTGATTCTGACATATTCTTTCTAACCTCAGGTGATAATGATGCTTGTAGCTGGGTATTTCAGGATCAGAGGTGATTTGCCTCAGCCCATGTGGAAATATCCACTGTCTTACGTTGCTTTCCACACTTACTCTATGCAGGTAAGAGGTTGATTCTTTTCTTTTCCTGGGAAGCAGCACAGAATTCATCTTGCAATCTTTAGATCATACTTGGCTAGCCACCTCTTAAAAACCCTAAACCCTAACTCTCCTTTCCAAACCATATTTTTGAGAATAATAAAAAATCAACCAAGGGTTTTTGTGAGAAAAACCAATTAAAAGGTTCTATTTGCTGAAACCTCATTTACCATGTATCAATTTTTCACAAACTTTTACATATCATTTCCATCGTACATATTTTCATGTTCAAACTTTTACCTTATAATTTACTATGTAATTTTAATTACGTTTATTTCATTACTTTTAACTTTAATTCTCTATGGTCATTAAAATTGGTTATACTGTAAATAACTTCACAAGAAAAAAAAAAGAAAAGAAGGGAGAGAGGTGTTGTTCTAGTTGCTCATTTTTAGAAGTTGAGGGGGGAGTGAGTGCATGTGTGAAAAGGTTGGAAGTCAGATTTTTGATTTTGCTAAATCTCACTATAGTTGGTAGTGGATGAAGATGGATGTGGATTATGTGATGGGCACTGTGCTGATGGTGGATGATGATGTCGCAGGGGCTGCTGGAGAACGAGTACATCGGAACATCCTATGCAGTGGGGCAGGTGAGGGTCATCACCGGACTCCAGGCCCTCCGCGATTCATTCAGCGTTTCTTCTTCCGTAGATGCAAAATGGGTGAACTTGCTTGTTCTCTTGCTGATGGCTGTTGGGTATCGCATCATCTTTCTGTTTTTGCTTCTCTTCCATGTAAGGAGAAGAATAGCTTCGTGCAGAAGACCTCATCGCCCCAGATGATGATGCCGCCGCCCGTAGCTTCAGAGGCCCGAGGTGTTGCAATTGTAAAATGCTGAGAACCAGTTTTGGATGGTACATAAATATCAACTGAAGTTCTCGGAATTTTTATTTTTATTTTTTCTGAATGCTCGTTCGTGGGGGGATGGCCACAGTTTAGGCTCTGAATGCAGCAACTTGTATTAATTAATTAATTAATTAATTAATTCATACGTTGCCTTGTTCTGTATTGCTGATCAGGGACTGACTGGTTCGAGTAGTTCATTTGAGATTCATGTGCAGGTTTGCGTTAGTAGTGATCACATCAAGAAATAATGAAAGATCACGGTTGAATTCAACCCGTTTGACATTTCTAAATGGTTGGGGTACTTGAATATCAAAATGTTCACTGTGAGAATTGTTTTAATGAATAAATGTTTTGATACGTAAGACTAACCTAACCATGGAAAATCATAGTGAACAGGATTTAAGATGATATATTTGTGGTATGAACGCTGGAATGGAAAATTGTATCATGAAACGGTGAAACACCAACCACTACCACCAATTGGGTAGGTTTCTAATCTGCATAAACACCACCATTACCGACTCAGGCAGAAGAGAGTCAACTAAAAAAAGAGGAATGGAAATGAATCTCACTCAAGTTCGAGTTTGCATTTTCATGGAATCATAACAACGCAAGCTCTCGGTACTTCCGTTTAACAAGGAGATCTGAAAATCTAACATGCCGTTCATTACGCAAACACGAGGATGATTGTGATTTGATGATGAAAAATGCTACCTTTAGACGGTAAGACCCTGTGGGGGAGCGGCTGCTGGAGCCTTGGGCTTTGGTTTTTCCACAACGATTGCTTGCGTCGTCAGCACCATTCCGGCAACCGAGGCAGCATTCTGCAGTGCACATCTTGTGACCTTTGCAGGATCAATCACTCCAGCTTCAACCAGATTCTCGTACTTATCATTCATTGCGTTGTACCCCACTTCCCACTCACTGCTCTTGATCTTCTCCACAACCACTTCTCCCTCAACGCCAGCGTTGTTTGCGATCAGAGACGCCGGTGACACGAGAGCCTGTTTGGCGAATTAAAAAGAAATGAAAACTAAATTAATATACCACTTTGATGGCAGGAGCCGAGCTTCTAAACGGCATATATATATATACCTTCTGGACAATATCAGCACCAAGCTTCTCATCTGCATCTTCAATGGTGTCCTTGATGGCAGGAATACAAGTAGAGAGATGAACATAGGCGGCACCACCACCAGGTACAACTCCTTCCTCAATAGCAGCAAATGTGGCATTCTTAGCATCCTCGATTCGCAGCTTACGATCTTCAAGTTCGGTCTCTGTTGCAGCCCCAACCTTAATAACTGCTACACCACCAGAGAGCTTGGCGATCCTCTCAGCCAGCTTTTCAGAATCATAAACTGAATCAGTTTCTTCAAGCTCCTTCTTTATCTGGTTAATTCTTGTCTGTATTTCATCTTTGCTTGCTGCATCGGCAATAATGGTAGTACTGGTCTGAGCGATGGTAACCTTTCTTGCCATGCCAAGTTGTTCTACAGATGCATTCTCGATGAGAAGACCAAGATCTTTTGCCTGAAACTCGGCTCCTGGATATAGAGAAAAGGAAACAGAAGATGAATACTTAGAAGAAGATATTGCTGGATATATAGAGAAGTTTTCAGATACCGATGCTAAAAAATGGCATCATAATACAGCTAGCCCTAGACCATCTTATCAATATAAATCTTGTCCTAGACTACCACACAACTCATACAATGAAACCAAGAAAATGCTCTAACGTGCAAGAGCAAAGTCCAACACAACGGCCATTTTAACATCGAAAAGAAACTAATTAAGAGTGTAGTACCTGTCATAATAGCTATATCCTGAAGAAGAGCCTTTCTTCTTTCGCCAAAGCCTGGTGCCTTGATTGCAGCAACATTTAGAATACCACGCAGCTTATTCACAACAAGTGTAGCCAGTGCTTCACCGGCCACATCTTCCGCAATAATTAGTAGTGGAGCTCTCAATTGGGTGGTTTTCTCCAACAAAGGAATTATTTCCTTTATTGATGAAATCTTCTGGTCAGTAACCAAAACTCGGGCATTATCAAATTCAACTATGAGCTTTTCTGGATTGGTAACGAATTGTGGAGATATGTAGCCTCGATCAATCTGTAACCAAAAGTTGCAAAGAGCCACAAGAGAGAAAACAATGAGCTGATTGCAATAAGAAAAGGTGAAACATCCATACATAAACAAACCTACCTCCATTCCTTCCTCAACATCCACGGTGGTTTCAAAAGATGATGAAGATTCAATGGATAAAACACCATCTGGCCCAACTTTATCAATGGCATCAGCAACCATTGTACCAATGAAATCATCATTGCCTGATGAGTTAGAGGCAATAGCTGGAAAGATATATTTTCATAATGGTGTCAGAATAAATTTTTATGAAGAAAGTAAAAATTGTACCATCATAGCCTTGTATGGTCAGTAACCTAGAAAATCGAACAGCTTCAGCACTATCATTATGACGGAACCCAGGTTGTTCTATCATTGACCATGGGAAAATTATTTCAGTTAAAGCCAATATACCTTTAATGTCACTGCTACCCTTGATGGGACGAGATTTCCCTTCCAATTCTTCAACAAGTGCATTTACAGTTTTGTCGATTCCCCTTTTGATAGAAACTGGATTTGCACCAGATGTCACACTAAGTAGTCCAAGCTTGATGATTTCACGAGCAAGAATTGATGCAGTTGTCGTCCCATCCCCAGCAGAGTCATTTGTTTTGCTGGCAACCTGAAGTACAATTACAAAAAAATCTCAGATTTGTATGCATGAAGATGAAATCACTTAAGTAATTTCAATTGATATTTGTTAGATAAATTAAGCGAACAGTTCCAACTATAACCTGCCAACAGGCGCAAATGAATATCAAGGAGGCAACTTACCTCCCGTATCAGAGCAGCACCGGCATTCTCCATAGGATTAGCAAGTTCAATGGCACGTGCAATAGTGACTCCATCATTGACAACCTTAGGATTTCCAAACTCATCGAGGACAACATTTCTCCCTTGTAGAACAAAATAGAAGGTAAAAGTCATTTCAAAATAAATACCATGACATGTTACTTCAAGTTGAAACTTGTGAAGAACGTTGGTCATGGATAATATATCACTCAATCTTGTTTCACACAAAAGCAAGAATTAAAACAAAGCAATAAGATCGACGCGTCCCAAACAAAAGTAAAAAGGTTAAAGAAAAGCAAACGCGCCTACACAAGGCATTAAGAAAACTCATCAGATGAAACGAAGCGATGTGCTAAGATCACAGCTGCAAATTCGGCAGCGAACACCCACTGATGATACCTTGCAATGGCATTCCAAAGATCTTATTTATTAAAAGAAAGGTTTTTCAATCCAAATTGATGCCTTCGTATCTATAAGCAACCACAAAACCGGGACCGAAAACATTCAAAAGACAACACACATTCCAAATCAAAACGCAATTTCCATGTTCCGAAACAGTAGGCAGGACGGTAGACGAGTATTTACCCCGAGGTCCAAGAGTGACGCCGACAGCGTCGGCAAGCTTGTCGATCCCGGACTGTAAAGAGCTCCTAGAGCTCTGGTCGAAAGCAATCTCCTTGGACGACGCGCGCACCACAAGCCTATTCCCAGAATCCCGCCTGAGATTCACCCTCCTCCCCTTGCTCAACCTCCTCTGGCCCTCCTGCTTCCCCGTCCACATCCAAAACGTTACTAACACACACTCACACACGCGCGCACCACACATACAAGAAGGGAACGACAACTGAACCGAACGAGGGAGTGTAGCGGTGAACGACGCGGTACCTGGCGGGGAGACCTGAGGATGGAGGCGGTGGTGACGGCACTGGCGGAAGCCATTCCCGACGGGGAATCGAATCTTCCAGGTCGGAGAAGGAACCAACCGGAGAGGCCCGAGGATGAGCAGCAAGGTGGATGTGCAGGGAGGGTTCGTTTGGCAGCTCGAGAGGTATTAAGCGTTAGCAGGGACGAGTTTCCAGAAGATTCTACCAGCGTCGTGGTTCTGGAAACTAGGGTTCCGGCGCATCTTAGGGGTTAACGAAGGCGTGCTTGCTAACGTGTGCCACAATGCGTCTCGGTTTTTTGTTTTTGTTTTTCTTTCTTCGAATTTGTCAGAACACAGAAGAAAATCTCCACCGTCCATTCAATTCGATCTTACCATCAACAAGAAACCTAACAACACCTTATAAGCATATGAAAATATAAATGTTTAGATTTAAATTTAAATATATGAATATGTAATTATTATCAAAAAATTATTAAGAATGATCGCTTCAAAGAATATCTCCAAAACATATCGATCGGTATCTTGACTGCCGTTATATATCTTTATATATTTTCCAGAACATAGTAATGGTATTATTATTATTATATATATATATATGAGATAACATTTTCTAGATTTTTTTAATAGTATTCATAGAAAATTGATTTTATAGGTGTTAATCTAACTATTAAGAATATATTAAAATTAATTTTCATCATCTTCTCTTCTTCCATCCTAAACCTCTTTACCTCTCTCATTAATTCCAAGTTAAAATACCAAATTACCTTATGAGAGTAAAAATTCAAAAGAATGACTTAAATTTAAATACTTATAGAATTAATTTTCAATATATATAAGAAAACAGACACTATGATGTCTGTAGAGACTTTCTACATGTGCCTAAATAAAAAAAACAAAAAAAAAGGAAAAGTCATGGTCTTTGTCCTCTCCCTCCCTTACTTGCCAAAAAAGCCTTTCCCCCTCTCCCTCCCTTGTCCACCTATGTCGCCACCACCACCACAAGTATTTTGCACTATCAAAGAATATTTTCGGGTATTCTGCACTATCACTTATGGTCCCTACCCTCTCTTGATCACCTATGTCGCCTTCCTCGACTTCCTCCATTCAGGTATTCTGCACTATCGAAGACTAAGTTTCTCGTAATATGAGTTTTTTTTATTTTTGTATTGTATATTTAAATCAATAACAACTGTTACTATTTTTTTCTCTTTTGTTTGTATTGTATATTTAAACCAGTACTAACTGTTACTATTTCTTTTCATTTGTTTGTATTATATATTTAAACTAGTACCAACTGTTTTTTTTTTCTTCTTTTGTTTGCATTGTATATTTAAACTTGTAGCAACTGTTATTATTATTTTTTCTTTTGTTTGTATCGTATATTTAAACTAGTAGCAATTGTTACTATTTTTTTCTTTTATTTGTATTATATATTTAAACTTGTAGCAACTGTTATTAATAACACTGCACATATATATTATTTTTTTTGGTAATTTGTAGGATGAAATCAAATTTTGATGTCATAAGAACTTCCCCTACACACTGAAAATGTTGATATTGGAATTGAAGAAATTGAAATGCAAGGAAACAGTATAGAAGAAGAGCAAGAAAGTGAAGACCTTAGAAGTCCTTATATTGGTATGGATTTTCTGTCAGGATGTTGCATATATATTTTACAATGCATATGCAAAGGTAAAAGGATTTTCAGTAAGAAAAGATTGGGTTAGAAAATCAAAAACTAATGGTGATTTGATAGCATAAAATTTTGTTTGTTACAAACAAGGAGTAAAAAATATGAATGATAAACATTTTTTGGAAACAAAATTTAGTAGACGAGCAAATATCCAACAGTCTTGTCCAACAAGACTAAATGTAGTTCGTAATTCAAATGGAATATGGGTAGTCACAAAATTTGAAGATGAGCACAATTATATTCTTACATCACCAATGAAAACAGATAAGTTAAGATTTCACAAGAAAATATCTCTTGTAATGAGAAATTTAGTTAGCACTTTATCTGATTGTAATATTGGGCCTTCCAAAATGGCCAATGTCATTTCAAGCATTGCTGGTGAAAGTGTAAATGCTGAACAGGTCAAAATAGAAAAGAGAAAAACATGACAAAATCATGTATGGAAATAGTGAAGTATTTTTCTGAGCGAACTTATATAGATTCAAGTTTCTTCTTTTAGTTTGAATTAGATGAAAATTACACAATTAGAAATATTTTTTGGGTATATGGAAGGACTCATGAAGTATACAGTAAATTTGGAGATGTTATATTCGACACAACATATAAAACAAATAATTTCAAGATGTCATTTGCACCATTTACTAGAATCAACCATAATAGACAATCAACATTATTTGATTGTGCTTTGCTATCAAATGAAATTGAAGAAACTTTTCATTAGCTATTTAGTACATTTTAGAAATGCATGTATGGGAAGAATTCAAATGTCATCATTATAGATCAAGACATTGCAATGTATACAGTTATACTTTAGATATTTGAAGGAATTGTACATCGTTATTGTTCTTAGCATATATATCGAAATGCTATTAATCATGTCCCAGAGTTAGGAAATAATTCAAACTTCAGGGTTGATTACAACATAGTAAGGCAGAAGTTCCAAGTAGCCCTAAAATTGTGATCTTGAAAATGGAAGTGGATTTTGATATAACATATTTATGCAAAAAAATTGAACATGAGGGGATTCTCTGTCGTCACATTTTTTGTATTTTATCTAAAAAATAAGTACAACATTTACCTAATAAATATATACTATGCAGATGGATTATTAGGTGTGTTACCTCCTCTCGAGCAAATCCCTCGATGGACGATGGACGTCGTCCTCAGGCAAATGAGAGTAGAAAACAAGCTCTAAGTAAATGTCGAAAAATGTGAATAAAATGGAATCGCCACCTTGTTTTGAAGGAAAAGACAAGGAAACCTGATGAAGGGAAGACCTTTCATAACAAAGACTAAAAATTCCAAATAGAAGAGTAAGAAATAAGTATGACAAGGGGGGTCTGCTGTCCAAAAGATTGGATAAGGAGCTTTGGGTACTGTGGGGAAGGGATTAGGCACCCCCAGTTAGCCCAAATAAAATCTGGCCTCTCAATGGCTTATAAAAGGATTTCCAAGAATAGAAAATCGAGACTCATCTTCGGTGTTCTGGCCATGGAGGAAGCCGGAAACTAGTGAGATCAACCAGGAGAAATATGAATAAATAAAACAAAAGGGGGAAGCATGATTTACATCATCCTCGAGCATCATGCTAAATAAATGAGAAAATGCAAAAGGGGTCTCGCCTCCAGGAATTAACGTTTAGGGTTCCAGTGGATACTTCTAGAACCGCAGGTCTTCGATTGGAGGGGCCGCACAAGGACTCAGGACCGAGTCTGATCTTGGGGTGCTTACTTAGGCCACAATGCACGAGCTAGCATCCTAAGGTGGCACAAGGGGAGAAAGAAAAGAAAACGTAAGGGAATCTGCCAGCTCTGGTGGACCTCCACTTGCACAATAAAAGAGCAAAACAAAACTGTCCATGTGAGGTTAGTCGCATAATCAGACAAGGGTGCGAGAGAAATGAAAACGACTAAAAGGAAGTAAGACACGTTGAGTGTTAGTTAAGTTTGGTTGGCATAGGGGTAGCAACCAGTCTCCTTGCCGGTCGCCAACTGGAACCAGTACATCCAAAGATCGGGTTCCATATTTCGTCCTGCAATGCATAGACCCGTACATTTAAATTGATGCATGCGAAAAACCAGACAAACAAAGCCAACTCGAAGGAAAAGATATCCACAGCGACCTTGAGAACATAAAAATAACATGCATGGTCCTAAGGAAGGAGTGAGGCTTCGCTCAAGTTAGGCGTCTGCCTGGTACAGCAAGGAAAATATCCTTGCCCCAAAGAAAACATTAAAAGGAAAATCCTCCCTTATCCTGAATAACAAACAAGTGGAGTTGGAAGGGAGGAGGGGATCTAAGGTGATCACCAAGAGAAAGGAAAATCTCTCTGGTTGAAGCCATGGATGACTAGGTGAGACAATGTTGCAGGAAAGGGGGAGAGGAAGACTAACTTGTAGGAAGGTTAGTCTGGAGCCCAAGTCGGTGAGCCCTCATGCGCAGATGGTTGGCCGCAGATGAATGTTGGAAGTCGGACGAAAAAGGTGCTCGACGTCAGGTGCTAGGACGCTTGGACACTCGAGCAATCACCGCAAATCCAAGAGTCAAACCTCTCCCTAGTGGCAAGGGGAGGACTATTTATAGGCTAAAGTCACGACGTTTCGTGAAGTTGGACCGTCAGGCATTGCAAGGCCAAGTGTCGCATGCGTTACGTCGGTTTGGCGACGATTGGACTTGCGACCTTTGAGATTATTAATAGATGTCGATGCTTTGGGCCGAAATTCCACCCTATTTTCCGCGGAAGATCAGTGTTTGCTGACTCGCTGTAGTGATCTCTAATATTTTCTGATCGGAATTCCATTGCTCCTACCGTGAAAATCTGAAGACCCGCACTAGCACGGTCAGCCACTAAGGGACTAACCTCGCACAGTGAATTTCCAAGCATTCTTGAAATAACTAGCGCAAAGGGACAAAATTCTGCTCTATTCATCGAAATTTCGTCGTTTCTACCATGGAAGATCGAAGATCTGTACTTGTGTAGTCGGTTACTTGGAGATTAGTTTTGCACCTCTGGGGGCGTTTCCAGTGGCCAGCAAGGCTAGACATCCACTGCATGGGCCAAAAATCCACCCACTTATCGTCGGGCCTTTGGCCTTATCTTGAACTCGGGACCTCAATCGTACTACTTCTGGAAGACGTGTCAGAAGTAGTGAGGGCTACGCTTGCACCACTAAGGAATCACTAGTGGTGGCCGCTTTGGGCCTAGCGACCGACTCATTTTCGGATAGCTAAGTCATAAAGTTTTATTCTATAGTTGGCCATAACACTACGGCCTTTACTCTACGGTGGGCTGTAACATTACGACCTTTACTTTACGGTGGGCCATAACATTACAGCCTTTACTCTACAATTGGTCGTGGAGCAAAAACGAAAGTGTCATAAAATGATGTTAGGAAAAATGGTACTTCCATATAAGTGGACCAACGATGACAGAGGTTCTGTCAGGGAGACAGAACCTCAGGCAGCAACGATTCGGGGGTTTGTCATACATGAGACGACACGAACGGTATAGGATGATTAAGCGAGAGACTTGGGGCGGAAGGTTTAACAAAGTTTCCGCCCAAGAGGCCTAACTACTGGCTGATATTGCCGAAAGATGGTCTGAACTTCTGGGGTGGGAAAGTTGACACTCCATAATATAATATTACTTGAATCCACATCGTGTGGGGCCGAATGCTTGACCTTGACTTACTACGATATCTAATACCTACTTCCCCAAGTATAAGGGGTCAACAAGGTGCAGATATCAATCAAGTATAATTGATGTACAGCCACATTATATAGATGGGTAAGTACAATATATAGTGTTAATATAACATTTTTCTTGTATTGATAGGAAAACTAATATTGATGCTATTTGCACAGGATTACTCCTTTCATGAAATGAGACTTGCGATCATGTGCATTTAAATTAGTTGATGTTGGTGGTTCTTTAGAAGAGAAATATAGGATAATAAAATTTGGTTTTGAAGAATTGTTAAAGAAAACATTTGAATTACGTCTTCAAAGAAAAGATGATAGCCAATCATGTATAGACAGCATTACTGGCAATAATGTGCCATCTAGATTTATGGTGAGAGATCCAACTACGTAACGAAAAATAAAAGGAAGACTTGCACAGAGTCAATGGATGAATCTGGTGTTGAAACAACTATGATTGAAAAAAAGAAAAATAAAAGAATGTGTCACAGATGCAGTCAATTAGGCCATTATATCAGTACTTGTTGAAATATAGGTTACTTTTAGTTTATCAGTTGTGAATTATATTATTCTTTCATTTATTAATTTAGTGAATTTAATAAATTTAAATGTTACAAGTTCTTCTCAAATAGTTGAAGAGTATGGAGAGAATCCAACCTAAAAGTGGACATAATTGATTGTAAGTAAAAATTTAAATGAATTCACATTGTCTTTTGAGTATTCATTATTAGTCTATTTTGTAGGATGGAATCAAATTTTGATTGGACTCTTATATGTCACAACAACTTGATATTGGAATTGAAGAAATTGAAATAGGTTGGAGTGGGTTTACCTTTACCGTGGAATCATGAAATGAAGATTTTGCATTGAACTATGTCATGTACAAAACAAATAATTTCTTGCTTCTGAAGTCCCAATTGTAGTGTAGATGTAATTTATTTACATGAAATGAAGATGTGACATTAATTTTCAAAATGATTACATAAAGATGTAGCATTTTCCTCAATTATATTGTTTTTATCGTTGTCGTTATTGTCTTCATCGTCATCACAAACACTTTTATTCATATATTAATTTGAGATTATAAAAATTATATCTTACAATCTTGCAAACATATGTGGCAGGAACTTTTGAAGTATATTTAATTAATTTGTAGAACTTCTATGAAAATAAAGAAGAGCGTTACGGAACTACCGTTTGAAAAATGATAGTTTCGTAATTTTACCTTATATAAAAATGGAACTATCGTCAATTAATTTGGGTGAGTTTGATTTTCAATAAATTAATATTGATTTAAAAAGGATGTTAATTAAATATTAAGTAATAAATTTAAGTAAAATAAGATATTTAAGATCTTTGAATATGTGATTTAATTTATTAAAATGAGGTATTTAACATTTTAACATTATTAAAAATATTTGAAAAACAAAGGAATAGCTATACGACATGTTTACTTTATGGCTTAACATTACTTGAATACGTGATCTTTTTTATTTCTTTAAAATAAAAAAGAGAGTAATGAAGGTCCCTGGATGTGACAACGAAGTTACGTTGAACATAGCGTTGCCACAACGGAATAACTATCTAGAATAATTTAAACACTAAAAAAATATTTATCATCAAATATAATACTCAACACGTGTCATGTTCAGACTCAAAATTGTGCATTTTATAGGTATTAATTCATGCATTTTACTGAGTTTTAATTGCATTTTACATTGGATAATAATGATTGAAAGATTAACTATATTTTTAAGTATTATGCATGTTTATTCACTTTAATGATGCATGAATTAAGTTTTAAGTCATGAAAATTATATATTTGAATATGTTAGCGATTGCTTACTAGAAAGGAAGTGATTGAATGATGATCGACAGCTTAGTTTGCTAGTAAATTAATTAATTCATAAAAGAAATCACGATTCATGTCTAAGTTACAAAGTCCATGGATAAAGGCCTTAATCAACAAACTTACTTAATAAGTAATCCAGTTTATCAACAGACCTGTATATTACTTTCTCTGTGCAACGAGTCTCATTGATATAATAGCAAATACAACTATAGTGAATGATAAAATATGATGAATTATTTTTTCTGTAATGTAACTTGCTTTATGGAAAGGTATTCTTTGATGAGTAATTACAGGGAAATTCACAAAAGAGTTAGAGCTGAGAAATTAAATTTAGCTGATGCTCGATCATGAAGAACGTGGACTAACAGGGAAAAGAAGTGGGCTTGCATGAAATGATCTTACACGTCCAAATGTGCACCACGTCCTTGATAACTACTAGTTGAGGAACTGTCACCCCCTTAGTCTATAAAAGGAGCCCCTTAGCCATGAAACTCCACCCTCTCCTTCATCTAGATAGCTTCCGTAGCCACACTCTCCATCTTCTTCACCTTCCACCCATTCATTTCTTCCGAGAGGAGACTGATGACCTCTTCTTCCTCTATCAATTCCCTAGTACATTTGCTATTATTTTTATCTACTTGAGCGCATTTTTGAAGGAAAGATTCTTAGTGTCGACTGCTTTCTCTTCTGTTCCTTGGTGTAAATGTAGAGTAATGCCTAAAAACTCATTCAAGGTTAAAAGGAAAGTTTGCCAGCTTGATGACTTGATGAGCTGGAAGTAAAGACAAAGAGAGTACTTGGCCTGAACAAGTTTCAATAGGTGAAAATTGCAGTAGATCATTAGGTGTTCTCTCATTTTCCTCATGAAAATTGCAGTGGATCAATACTCTATGGTGAGTCGTAAAGTAAACATGTTTACTTTACGACATGCCATATAGCTATTCTTTTATTTTTTAGATATTTTCAATAATGTTAAAATGTTACATACCTCATCTTAATAAATTAAATCACCTATTTGAAAATCTTAAATATCTTATTTTACTTAAATTTATGACTTAACATTTAATCAACATCCTCTTTAATCAATATTAATTAATTAAAAATCAAAACCACCCACATTAATTGATGGTAATACCGTAAATCTTTTCTTTATTTGCACAAAAGTTCCGTAAATCAATATTTTATATAATGTAAAATAATAGAACTACTGTTACTTTCTTCTTTATTTTAACGAAAGTGTTGTAAATCACTAAGATCCTCTGTAGAGCAAAGCTCATTCAACGGACTTTCATTGTACGAATGTTCATTCAACAAAAGTTCGTTGAGTGAAGGGTCAGGCAATGAAATAAGTTCATTATCTGAAGTGAGATTACTAATGTATACGTCTTTTTAAATGAAGAGAGATTACGTTTTTAAATTTCATATGAAAGAGAAAGTGTGTTTTTAAAAAAAATTAAATTTCATCTGTCAATCGTGAAATCAATAGTCACCTATAGTCCCAATTCTGGACATTCATAGAGACTATCTACAGACATGTAGAGTCCATGTCCCCATATAATATATAGGGTGTATGATACTAAAAAAAATTTGATATGACCGAAAATTTTTAAATTTACTTGAAAATTAGACAACATCTTTGTAATTTTTGGGTTTTAAAACACGAAATTTGTAAAACAACTCTTCGTACGTTGAAAGTAAAAAATGATCTGATCAACGACAAAATTTGACTAAACTAGATCCATAATACTGATTAATAAAGGATAAACGCATTCTGACCAATCAATCGAGGTGAGAAATTTCCAAGGTTTCAAGAAAATTTTACAAAATTTTTTATGGTACACTGATTTTGGAATACAAAATTTATCAGAATTTTGTTAGTACGTCGAAAATCAAAAGTAGTCTGATCAGAACAAATTAAAACGAGACTAAACACTAACAACACTTGTAAGCTGTTAGTGTCTGATTACAACTTTTTTGCAATAAATTTTATTACCTATTATTTTATACAAATAAAAAAACTTCCTTAATTATCACAACTATTTTTTGCAAATTTTTATAAGTTTTGGACAAAACGACAAATGTTCTTGTTATGCCTTAATTACTATTTTAATTATAATTTCCCCTCTTACTACCTTCTATTAATTCCCTCTAACCTTTCATATTCATATGTGGAAAAATAAAATAAAATGAAATTTTCGTTATTATCGGTCACATACCTTTGGAAATGAATGTAAGGTTTAAATTTTTAATTGATTTATGCAGATAAATTTTCAAATAATATTTAGGGTATATTTGTACATGTAAAAAAAAAAGAGAAAAGGAAATTTGAGAAATGAAAAAAAAAGAAAAAAAAAATTAGGAAATGGAAAAGCTTTTATAACTGTTTGTGTACATTATGAAAATTTCAAAAAATTAATTTTAAAAAAATTATAAATATTTTATATTTTAACATTTCAAATATAATTCTACATTTTCTATGTAACTATGAGTTTAGCGATGGTTAAGAGAGGTTATATTAGGAGAGTATGTCATGATAAAATTTTTTCCAACTATAAAAATATTATCAACTTAAAAGGTGGGAAATGATGGAAAAAATTTATATTTATAGTAATGGAAAATTTTTAAATTTTTTTACATTTTCTGAGATGCACAAACACTTAAAAATCTAAATTTTTTTTTAAAATTTTATTTTTCCAAGATTTCATGTACAAATGGACTCAGGGTATGTTTGTGCACATGAAATTTGTCACGAATAAATTGATGAAAATTCATTTTTTGAGCGTAATTGAATTGAATGGAAATGAATTCAGTGCAAATGTGTTTGTGTATCTCTTAGAATTAAATAAACTTAAAAATTTTAGTAGCTTGAGTTGGCTAAACAAAAGTAGACAAGGAAACTTAAATTGGCTAAATTCTGAACAATTCAAATCCTATAAGATCAAACTTCATTTCTATCTTTTATTGAAGAGTGAACTGTACTAGTGGAAATGAATTGAATTCAATTCCATTGATACAAACAAGTGATCCATAAGAATTAAATTCATTTCAATTCAATTCCTATAAATTCCATAAACACAAACCGTACCTAAACGGATGGGTGTGAAAAAATGACTCCAATATGTACAAAAGAAATCTACATGATTTGTACAGGTGTGTTTGTATATGTGGAATTAATCAGAAATGAATTGACGGGAATTCATTTCTTGAGAGGAATTAAATTAAACAGAACTGAATTCAATTTAGAAGTATTTGTATACTTCTTAGAATTGAACGTAATTAAAAAATTTTGCAGTCAAACAGAAGTAAGTGAAAAAACTCGAGCTAGTTGAAGTCCAAATGATTTAGATCTTATGAGTTTGTACTTTATTTTTGTCTTAAATGAAAAAGTGAATAATACCAATAAAAATGAATTGAATTCAATTCTCGTAAATTTCGTAAACACAAACCAAAGTATAGGTATAGGTGTGAAATGTGACTCCCATGTGTCAAACGGATAGATTGTGGTTGAAGTAAAGATGAGAAGTAGTGTGGTCATAACAGATCAAAAGGTTATATTTACAGCTTGAGTTGTGTTTTACTTAAAGATTTTAGAATGGATTATTTTAGGTATATTTTATTGTTTGCGCCAGCAATCTCAGACCGTTAATCAGATTGTTGTATTTAAAATTGTCGGTCAATAGTGTTTATCTAGGAGGTGCTTGTGTTTATCTACCCCAAAATTTTATTAGGGTACAGGTGAAATGGTTATTTCATTTGTAAAGCTACTGTCGCTAATGAAAACGAGCGTTGAAAGCAACGAAGGATGAACACTGGACATGCGTATTGTAGGCTGTTCTAGTGTTTGCAGCTCCAAAGACCTGGTTGAAGCTTTGCAAACAAATAAGGTGCGCGTTTATCTACCCTAAATATCTTTTACTTAGGTTTGAGTTTTATTTAGTGATGATATATATGCAATCACTCTTAGCAATGCTAATTGTCATTCATACTTTTCTAACTGCAGCATGGTATATGCAATTAGTCGAACAACTCTTTATATATACTTGCATACGGTTTTTTTTAATAAGGTTGTTTTTCTTTTCTTACTAAATTTTGTTTTGTTTCATATGTATTGGAATGTAAGATACGATTACTTCGGATAAGGCAAAAATTAAAAGAACTTACACAATTTGAAATGCAAAAGTTGATGAATTAATATTAAACATTCATGGAGATTTAAACCCTCTTCGTATTGCTATTAATGTTTCATGCTTAGTTAATTGAAATTGTTCTTGCTATGAATTTACTCGGAGGTTCATAAGATGAATTAGAAGAAATTAATGCTATTGTTAATATAAAATTTCTTAAGGGATAAGAATAAATAAATACTATAATTGGATTGAGTCAAAAAAGAAAAAAAGAAAGAAAGAAAACATAAAGATATGACCAAGTTCTACGAAGGAAAGGCAAGAGTACTTTGAAATCAATCAGAGTTATTTGTATTTCCATTAGACAAATTTTATTTGTTTTTAGATTTTCTAATCTTTCATGATACACAAAATAATTCTACAATTTTTTAACTATTTCTTTTTCATTTCCTTCCAAAATTTTTGAAATTTTCTTTCTCAAGGTTTTATTTAGGAAAGTCAATAATTTAAGTAAGCCTGAAATTCACTTTTTTTTAGATTGATACAATTCCTATAAGAAAATCACTTCCTATTTCTCTCTTTAGCAACTACAGTGAAAATATCTACTCTTATTACACTATTTGTTAAAACATATACTTCTAAAAATATCTATAAATCTTATTTCTAAACAAAACCTTAGTTGTGTACAAAAAAACCTTAGGTACCATTTAAAAAGTATAAGGTTAAGATCACCTGAGAAAGAAGGAAGATGGAATGCAGAAACAGAGCTGAATAATGCAAAACAATTTACACATGCATGATTAAACACAGGTGGTGTCAATTCTCTGTCTTAAGCAAGCAACCGATAGTCGTCATATATGCATCAATGTGATGAGCCGAGAAGCTGCATGACATGGGGTTATGCTGTGACGGGATAGATATCATACACAAAATGCACAAGTGATCAGTGATGGCTGGCAAATATTTCTGCCATTGGAAGAGTAAAGTGAAGTTACCCTCCCACGGATGAATGCCACGCCCGTTCTACCATTGAAGTCTGAATGAAGTGAGGACAGCCTTCTCCTCCGGAGCTACAGTAAAGTTACCAAATTGAAGCACATTGGTGAACAAAACACCAAATATATGTGTGTGTGTGTGTGTGTATATCTCTATGTGTATGTATATAGGCAAAAAAAGATATGTAGATGTCTACAAAAGGAATTTTTGTAGACACCATCTTAAATGACTAAGTTACCTGGTTAAATGACCAAAGTTACCCGACTAAAAGATCAGGTTATCCGGCTAAATAACCAGGCAACCTAGCATATATATATACATACACACACATGCACACATACATTTCATCCCTAGAGCACATTAAAATTTTGTGCGAGGAATGAATTTGAGTTCACTTTATATCTATACCACTGTTTACAAATAAGAACAGGTTCTATCATGAACTAAAGATGAGTACAAGAGGATGGTCGAAAACCACCTCTCTCCAGTGCACCTCATCACATCACTGTACAAGAGGCCGGTAGCTGTTCTAGCAAATTCGTCCTGGTAGTCATGTAACAAGAGTAAATGGTGAGAACAAAATGTGTGTTTTGAAATGTGTTTTTTTTAGTCTCTACCGCTCATTCCAAAAGGCCACCACCTTTTCTTCTTTTTAACTTCCGAAATTGGCATCTCTGCATGGGGAAAAAAAAAGGTTCAAACAAACGTCGGGTGGCAACACTGCCACAAATCCAACATTTCTAGACTCCCAAAGGAGAGAAAGGCAATAGCATGCAGTGTTTAAACAAGAAAAACATGGATTACCTCCTTCTGGATAGATCGAGTTGTAGTGTACTTCAGCCCAGAAACTCAAGAAAATTACTGCAAAAGAGCAGCATATTAGTACGGTGCATTACAGAAATTGTTAGATTGTTACAGTGATTGGTAGTGATGGTGGTTGATGACTTGGTCGGGATGAGAAAAGTCATCATTCACTCAACTCATCTTATTCTCTCCCTTGGGAAGAGACAGATAGGGGAATTAAGCCACCAAAACGAAAAAAACTTTGTCCATCTTCCAGAAGGTCAAAGGCTTATATGTATATATAAAACAAAAGGTGCTAGGAAAACTTTCCTATCTCCATTACTCACAGAATTGCCTACAGGGGGATTGGAGAGATACCAAATTATATAGAATAGAAAGGTATCATCCAAGCCACAAAGACAATGTGGAGTCAACTACTTTAGTTCTAAGAAAGGTAAGTTAGTGTAGAAAAATACCCTTAAAAAGTGTACATATTTGGTTTACACGGGTGTAGTGAAACTTGGAGAGGTCCTCTTCCATGTTGCAGTAGATGTAGGATGAGGAGACGGGAAAAAGTGAAAATACTTCATTATGAGAAAGTTAAGTGACCACTCCTAGTTTCAGAAAAGCAAATAATGTTCTATTCATATTCAGTTAATTTTAAATTAATAAAATCCATGGAAATACAAATCATAAAAGAGATACTTTTGGAAGGTCGATTAATCAGAAACAAAGAAATGGATGGAGCCTAAAACAAACAGAATGGTACAAATCCATAAAATAATTGTCAATTTGTGGACTTGATGGCCAAAATAAAAATAAAAATAATAAACATTCACCAAAGATAAAATTTAGGATATGTACCTCGATTTGACTTCTGAATGTTGGGCATAATCTCAATATAGCATGTATCCTTGAATGATGTTATGACAAATATTTTGACACCATACTGTAGGATAAAGGTGAAGAGCACAAAAAATCAACTAACGTGCATACATGTGTATATCAAAGTAATGAAACACACACTTTACAAATACAATATATTTATTTGGGCCATTGTCTTCATCAATTTATGGTCTATCCAAAGTTTTGACTGTTTCAAACAAATTCATTATTATGTTTCAATGTAAAATAAGACACTAAGAATAAAATATGACACTAATAAGTTATTAAAAATATTGACTTAAAATTTAAAAATAATATATATATATATTATAAATACAGAAAACCAGGTGAGGCAAGTGCTCCGCCTGGCCTTAACATGGAGAATCTATGGTCAAAAAATTATCTTACAAGGATGTAACTACCACTAGATATAGTTTTTTTTTAACAATGGTCTACCATTAGATAGTTAGAAATTAGTCATTTACAATCCCAAATCCTATCATTTATGTATTTCCTTTAATGGTTGAAACGAGATTTTAGTAGTGCGCACACAAAATTATAGTACAAATGTATCATACCCACGCCTTTATTTCATTCACATTTGTGACATTTTCTCTGAGTTCGTATGGCATTTTCAAAAGAAAAAAAGGGAGTATGAAAAGAAGAGGGAGATCCAAAAAATATAAGGAGAAGTGAAGAGCATACCGAATCTGCAGCAGCCTGCAAGGTGACATGATCCCCCCATTCTCCATTGCTGTGTAGATATAAAAACGGTTGATTCAAAACTTAACCATGGGGTCAATGACAGACAAGACACACAAAAAGTTAAAAAAAGGAAAAGCTTGCCTGGATAATTTTTTCAAATAATCATGGTAAGCCATTGGAACGTACCCCTCATAATTTTCAGGGTGGTACTTCAGCTGAAAAGCACATGACTTGGTCATTTCCTCATTCAAATATAAAAATGAATATAATAGTGCACACGTAAAAGAGGGCATATAACACTGTGGCAATGATACAGACCTGGTTAACGACCTGCTGTCTCACAAATTCGTGGTGCTCAGTGGTGCGATAAAATTGATCTGATAGTGCACGAAACTGAAGAAAAGTAAAACAAAAATAGCAATCCAGCTTATGAATTCCACTTATTTGAAAAGGGCATAAAATGATCCTCGATTATTTGTATTTCTACAAAGCTAATTTAGATGGTAAACCAGAAGAATACAATTTTAGAACAAAATGAGGCAAATTGAAGAAACAAAAGATATGCATAAAATATTAGATAATATTCTAAAATCTAACAAAAAGAAAACATCTGATGATAAAGAAAGAAAGTGCCATGTAATTTTTGATTGTTTAAAGCATGTCAGATATCCCAAGATGGGGGCTTAGCTGTCTAACATAAATTCTTAAATCCAACAATAAATACATTAGGAAGGTCATCTATTAGTATAGCATTTCACAAAGAAATTAAAATCATGATGTAAAAGTTGATTGTAGACCAATTGCAAAAATGATGGTTTGATGCAGAATCTCATCAATACTGTTTTCTTTGATTTTAAGCCATAGCTTTGAACCAACCTTACAGAATGGAAGTTATAGAATTAACTTCCTTTTTGTTTCAATAAGGATAGTGATTAAACTGTTTAAGTCGTATGGTTATTTGACTTAGTTGATTTTAAGTTGGTTTTCTTTACTTGGGATACAACAACATGAATATGCAATTGTTTCACCAAAATCATTAAATGCCTTTTTTTCGAAATCAGATCAATCTACAGTCTGTCAAACCTTACAGAACGGAAGTTATAAAGGTGTCAACTTCCATTTTTTGCTTCAAAAAGGATAGTGATTAAACTATTTAAGTCATATGAATATTTTATTTTAGTTGATTTTAGGTCAGTTTCCTTTACTTGGGATAGACAATAAGAATATACATGTGTTTCACAATTTCAATTAAATCACTAAATGCCTACTTTCATATTAACAAGTTGATATGTGCACTTAAACTTTCATCTCTACTTTCAGCAAAAAACCCACAATTTTCAAACTTTCCACAAAAACAAGTTAAAAATTCAGGATAGTTAGAGACAAGAGCTATACTAAGCCAGAAGATTACTAACCTGGCAGTTACCATCCCCTTGAACCTTGAGCTCAATCAAATTGTACAATTGCAATCTGAACCAAGTAAAGAAGTTTGTTTGCAATAGATATAACAGAAAAGTAACTCAAGTGCAATGGGAAGACCATCAGCACATGCATATCGAAGGGAAAACGATTCTTATGCGGCTGATATGCCATGAATACTTCAATAAAACTAGCAATGGAGGCATATATGTTTTTCAGTAAGAGGAACCCAATCCAATATTAACTTGTGAGTTGTGATCACTTAACATCAAATAATTTGAACAAATATTTCAGAATTTGAACATTGTTGTCATAGATATCATGAAGATGACGACAGTTTGAATTATAATGGGCATGATAGACAAGAATGGTATGCTTAGTGGCATATCAATTCATTTCTTCATAGAAAATGGTGCCATTGGCTTTAACATAGTCTTACATGTACACCATGAATACATTATTTGGTTAAAAAATTGACGATAAAGAAGTGGGGTATGTGTAAAACTGAACAAATGTAAAGTAACTCTCTTTCTCCAACATTCCATTAGCAGAGAAGAATTTAGATGTGAGATGCACAAGATGATCAAAAACTCAATGAATTGTGCCTCATCCTAACCAGGTTATTACATTTGAATCATTGTATTGACAAATATATGCATGAACAATGAAAAGTGTAATGTAACTATCTTTCTCTATCCATTAGCAGACAAGAATCCAGATGTGAGGTCCATTAGATGATCAAAAGCTCTGATGAGCTGTACCTTATCCTAACTGGGATGAATGAATGATTTAATTTTAAACCATGGTATTGACAAATCTACGAATGAAAATGGGTGACATTTTTCTCAACAAGACCACCAAGGACAGGATTCCATTGGACATTACCTTTCAAGAAGCCTTTCATGATCAGACGTGGCTTCATCAACAGAAGGGATATCTCCATTAATCCTTGGAATATGCTGCATAGTGAAGGCATTTGACAATTATAGTCTTTTGTCAAAAATCAAACAGTCTTTGGAGAAGGCTACATACCCTGCCCCAAGCCTCCAAATTTTTAGGTATATTTCAAAGTCTGAATGCAAGCTTCATTTCGTTTTCTTATTAATGTGTAAGTTGCTAAGTCTAAAATTTGCTTAGTTTAATATGCAAGCTGACGTATTATGCATTATTAAGTTGCTTTTCTGCAGTAGAAGGTCTAATTTGTAACAAAGACAATTTTTTTGAAAATTGTTGGACAAAGAATCGTACTTGGAATTCTATTCAAAATAATAAGGTAGATTTTTTTTTTTCATTCAGCATGGCCTCATTATATGCCACACAAACTTGAGGCTGTCTGCATGCAATGATGCAAGAGGCATTCTATGAGAGGCTTATCTAGTGGAAAATATAAAAACTAGATTCCCATAAACATTCTTTAGAGAAAAAGATAATGAGAGTGTCAGACTAATTATACTTTAAATGTCATTATGTAATTCATAGACAACAGGAAGCAAGTGTTATTTGTGGGACCAAAGTGAATAACTCACAGGAATTGGAACCATCAGATTCAACCTCTTGCCCACTTCACCATCCAGAGCAGAAAAATCATCAGTTAGCTCTGGTGACAAATCTTCTCCCTCACAATGCTTCTCTCCAGGGCTTGAGCATGAAGTAGAAGGTTCCATATCATCTACTTCTTCCTGGAGACCCTTGTTCCCTAATAGAATAAACAAGTTATACAATGTATGTTGAATCAGTAAGATTGCCTAGCAAATCTAGAAAGGAATCATATAAGCATTTATCACCTAACATAACCATAAGTACATACAATCATAACCATAAATTCTGAGTGAAACAAATTAAATCATGAACGTGCTTCCTAATTATTAAACATACCATTTATTTCAAAAAGGGTATTAGCATACCATAGTTATAATTTGTAACTGATGGACCAAGCCAATCTTGTGCAAGAACAGATGCTTGTGAGTTATCCCCATCAGTATGTGATGGACCAGATGCTTCTGCAACAGCAAGCTGTTGAAATTCTTCTTGAAGAGCATGCGCAATAATCTCGTCATTCTCAATCACAGAATGATCAGCAACGTTACCTTCTCTACCATAGTTATCACCATAATAGGAAGAATCATTCTCAACAGTACATTCACAATATCCAGGACTATGAGTTGGGTAGCAGTTTAAGATGTCAAGACCCCATCGAATGACATCAGGATCTTGTTCATACATTATCATTAGGTAAACAATTTCCCAAAGAGACAAGGGGACAAAACACCTGATAACATTACAAGAGTCAGAAGAGATAGTTATCACGGGCCAGGGTCAAGAGGACATGAAATGTTAAAAAATCCAGATACATTTAAGATATAATATCTTCACAACTCAAAAAGGTAAGTTGTGCGATCACTTTGGTTAAGAGATTTAAAAGCAAAACAGTAACGATGATCAACATTTATTTGGTAATGCAGTGATTGCTGAATCCTCTGAATCATAAAAATGATTTCATGATAATGAACAGATCCAAATAACGGCAACTCATATATATAGATTCATGATAAAAGCGAACAACCAGGTGGGCATCACCCATAACGACCTTAATGTTCAAATGCTAACGTCATTCAATTACTGCATAAATTCTTTCATAACGAAAAAATGGATCGTGGAGCATCCAGTGAGATTATTCACTCAATCAGAGGGAATAAAAAAAGACATCCGTCAAGGCGCCAGAGTATCAACTTCACAGAACTTTAGTTTGCAATGAAAGGTCCGCTTAAACTTTCAAAGTAATTTACATGAAATCAAGACTTATTCCTGCCCTTTCGAAACTATTAAGTAAAAAAAATTAGGAAAGACGAGGCCACAGCAGCAAATCCTAGGCTCCAGGGAACAGTCACAACCACCAATAACTGGGAAACGTTAAAAAACCAAATCAATCGAAATGTTTCAAATAACGTTTATTCAACAGAGAAATTTGAAAAAGGCATGGAATAGAAGTATGGAGGTGGAACCAACGGATCCCGCAGCTTATGTCTTCCATGACTTATGTTGTTCCAAAGGATTCATATGCATGACACCATAGACCAAAAAGTAGAGGACGAGAATCCGAAAGCCGATCCAGAATAAAACGGCGGGGTCAAATTTGCAAGAAAAGAACGCATTAAGAACGAGGAATACCGCACCTCCGCCCGCCTGCCTCCCACCTCCACTCCTCTCCCTTAGAAACAGAAAAAAAGGAACAGAAAACACCCCGCTTTCTCGCAAAACAAAGCAATCCGATGCCGATTCCTGTCCCGCAGAAGCAGACAAAATCGGATTGGATTCGCGCTTCCTTCGAGGAGCGTCCGACGCCCGATGCCCGGCCTCGAGGGGAACGGCAGAATGCGCGCGAGAGAGGAGCGGGGACAATGCTCGGCTTCGAGACGCCACGAGTCGAACGCCGATGCGCGTAGAGAAGAAGAGACGTCACGGAACCGGAGAGACCACAGAGCCCGAGGCGAGCAGCCACGAAGGCACGAACGGAAAAGCAGATAGAGAACGGTGGAGACGTTATGTTGTGCGGTGCGCGACGCCAGAACATAACAAGTTCGGTTATTTTTAAAATAATTTTTAAAATTATTCATGACGTTAGTATTATTATATAAATTTTAATAAAAAAATATTTTTTAATAATACCGTTAGAATTACTTTTTTAAGTAATATTTTAATTCAATTTTTTTAGATTAAATTTATATCATCTAAATTTTTCAATAATTCGTTTAACCATAACATTAGTTTTTCTCTCCTTGTATATTACAACATTTATCATATAACTGATGTTCTTGAGCTCGTATCTATAAAATATTATGTTTAATGACCTTAATGATAATAACCTCTTTTACTTCACTTTTATTGTCTAAAAAGTTGTAAATATTTTTGTTAAAATTTTCACAATACACATCGTCTCGTTGAATCTCTTATTTGTTGTTCTTTGAACCTCTCATTAGTCTTCCTTTATTATATATATATACATATGAAAAAATAATTTAAAATTAAGTATTACTAAAAAACAACTCACTAAAAAATTAACTTTCAATTTTAATATATAAATTTTTATCATTTAAATTACTATGTAATTTTAAGTTCTCACCAAACTCATATTTTGTTGAGTTTCTTAACGTGATATTTTAGTTTGAAATATTATAAAAAAATAAAAATAAAAATTTGTTATTAAAAAAAATTAAAATTTAAGTGAATTATACGATATTCGAGTTTTAATTTTTATTTTATATAAATTTTTATATATTATTATTTTCATATAATAAATTTTTATCTTATAATTTATTATAAAATTTAATTTTATTTATTTTTAACTGATACGGAGCCCACGTGCCTCCGTGGCTTCCGTTGATCGTCCGTCACTTCTCAGCCGTCGATTCTTTCAACTCCCTCGTCGGTCGGGTTTTGACCTTAACCTCAACTTAAAAGAAAATTAAGTTTTAAATTAAAAATACCGAATACAAGATGGCTGCATTAATTTAAAAACTCCGTAGTTTTTACGTTTTTTGAAAATTATTATTTTAAGATGATTTTATAATATTTTAAATTTAAAATTATAAATTTAATAAAATGTTTTTAAAGTAGTAAAATATCACTTTAATACGTCTTGCTCGTTTTTTTTGGTCAAACACAAACGTACCACACATTTGACGTCGCTCCAAAAAAGGTAACATCGTTCTCGTGTACGACTGTATCGTATTTACAATACAATTAATTGATTAAGTAAAATATACATATAATATTTTATTTAAATAATGCATACTCTGTCATGTGTTTTTCTCATTTTGACAATGGAGTGGTCGCGATGATTACGGCATCGTTTACTTTCTTTTTCTTTTTCTTTTTAAATTTTTAAAAGTATTTTTATTTGTATCATGTTATATTTATTTTAAAACTATATTTTTATTATTAAAATTACTTTTTTTTATCTTTTCATTTTAACATCATTCATTTAAAAATTATTTTTTTCATTCCTAAAGTAAAAAAATAAGGTTAGTGAACGTATCTGACTCTTTTGCGTGCTATTATTGAAAATCAAAGCTTGCGTTGTCAAAATCTTAATCCATAGAGTATTATTGTATATATAATCATTCCTCCCGAGTGAGATTATTTAGAATTCAAGGAGGTGTTTGTATCATTTAAAAATTAATGAAAAAAAAATTTAAATTTTTTTTTATTATTAAAATATTTTTAATTTTTTTAAAAATAAATATAAATTTTTATAAATTAAACAAATGATCTTATGAAAAATTTTTCATTTCAGATTTTTAATATTTTAATAATAAATTTTTTTAAATTTTTATTATTATTAATTTTCAAAAGACACAAATCCATCCTAATATCCTTAACGTTTACGCAAACATGTATTGAGAGCCCTGGTTCTTTTTACTCTACTGGATGAAACTAATCAAGATCTTGAACAGAGCAGCTATTTCTGGAATGAGAAAAGCATTCAAGCTTGCTGGTTGGAAAGGAAAACGAAGAAAATGTAAAGGTTTGACATCAACGTGGGTGGGACACCCTTAAATAAGTCTAAACCCAATGAGACACTGATGTGAGGTTTGTGGCCGGGAAGCAATGGAAAATCTCAGAGATGTCCAACTTTAGCTATTAATACAATTCAAATATTTACCACAAGATTCGCTGTGATATACTGATGTGATGTGTGGCAACACCTAATTAATAATAGGAAAACTCAATTAAATTATATTTGTAAAATCCATCATTACCACTAATCTTCCACTAATAATCTTTGTTTTGTGGGTTATCATCTATTGTATTGATCTTGGGATCAATAGATATCAACCTTAAGATTTCATTTAGTAATGATCGAGATTTAATTTTTTATAAATTTTTATTTATCATCGTTATTATATAAATTTATGTACATAAATTTTTAACTTATAATTTACTATATAACTCTAACATATTTGTTTCACTGATATCAATTCCATTCCACTTTTCACGGAAATTGACTTTACGTAATAATCTTGTTACTAAACCCTTTTTCACAATTGTTATTAATTTATTCTCCTCTTTATCTTGAATTGAATGGCTGACATGTAATAATACGATTGTTTTTATTAAAAAAATTCATTGTTAAAATATTAAAAATCTAAAATATTTTTAATTTTTTTAAAATTAAATATAATTTTTTTAAAATTTTCATAAAATACATAAATAATCTTATAACATTTTTTATTTTTAAATTTTTAATATTTCAACAATAAATTTTTTTCTAAATTTTTCTTTTCTTTGATTTCCAATAAACACAAACTCCCTCCTAACTTTACAGGTCGTATTAAGTTCTGAATGACTTTGTGATAATTGAACAAAGAATTTGAAGAAAATAATTAAAACTTGTAAATTTTAATATGATACTGCGGTGATCACTAAATATCTATAATTTTCTCTTTTTTTACAAAAAGTAGTCTATATATATTTAAGTACTAACAGTAATATAATATTTTGGATGTTCATTTTACAATTGAAAATGTTTATATATATAGACACTTACATACCACTTATAAATCTTAAATTTTAAACTTTAAGTTTTAATCGTACCTTCAATTTAAAATTCATATATCCCCGACTTACTCGTGTTTTCCAAAAAAAACCATATGCATGTTGACTGACACTTACTCGTCTAAAATGCATTTTTAACGATATACGATTGTATGGTAACTACTAAGGCTGTGTGAAATAACAAGTATGGTTAATTTCCCTTCACTTCATAAGAGGAGAGGTGAAAATTCAATTTTTAACGATTTTTTTATACTTATGAGGGTTGAGAATTGAATTCTTGACCTTCTGATGTAAATACTTAAATTACAAAAAATTAAATTCTCTTTAATTTAATTTTACTCAATTTCAATATTACAAACAGTCATTTACAAAGAAATTCTCACGAATGTTTGTTACGTATGATATATTTTATTTTTTTAATAAATAAATTTTACTCTAGGCGTGAAATTTACTTGAATTTTTTTAAAATTGAACTATCCGTCGTTATTTCCTGCACGAAAATGGATCACTTTCAACAATACTTTAGAAAATTTGTGCTATTTTTAGATATTTTAGAACTCTCTTGTGTAATTTTTGTGCTACTGATTTTGAAAATATGCATTATTTTTCTGTGGACTGCCTTTGCCCTTCTTAGAACTGAGTTTCTTTTACTCGATACATGTAGACATTTTAAGAACAACTTTCTTGTTACCATTTTCGATTTAAATTCGAATTTACGAGGGATTTATGTTGACGGAATTGAGAGAAATTAAATTAAAGAGAATTTAATTTTATTCAATTCAATTATTTATATAGATTTTTCTTAACGAAATTCAATTTCTTTACAGAATTCATTTAAAATGAGGGTTTAAAATTCAATTCCGACATCTTCTCTTGTGAATTAAGTGGAATCTCTGCGTCTACCTTCCTTCCATGAGACATTCTGTAACTTTTGCATTTTTTAAAAAGTTGATAGTTAAAATTTAAAATATATCAACTTTTTAATATTTTTTAAATAAAAAATAAATTTAATTCTATTCAATTCCGTTATATGCACAAATACTAAAATTTTAAATTTTTTTCAATTCTGCAAGGTTTATAAACACCTCTTCGTTGAATTCAATTTCATTCAATTCAATTCTAACTAAAAAATAAATTCTTAATAATTCATTTCTATTTAATTCTACATATACAAACAAACATTTAATTAGATTTCTCCCATATAGCTTGGGGAACTTTGGTGTTTGCCTTTATTTGAGTGTTTTGGAATTACCGTAATTTTGATATCTTCCATTTTGCTTTTCATAATATTAACTCAATATTTCAGAAGATTATCTGCCTTATCTATTTTTGGACAAAATCTGAGACAAGAAGTTGCCAACAATCTCATTGAAGTGTAATCCACCTGGAACAGGGAGATTGTCTTGAGTTTGTGTTTCCGACGTATCTGGTGGATTGATGAAGATCAGTGAAAGAAGTGCAGTGGAGGAGAAAAAATGGGAGACGGGCTAGGGTTCACAAAGGTGGATTTTTTTTATGAAATAGGTTCAACCAAAAGTTACATAATGAGTTGGGTATTTATACGGTTATGCCCACAATACCAATGGTCTAGACGAAACATTACAATCCAATTGTTATAAATGAAGCACAACATACTGTCATGAAACTTTAACACTCTCCCTCAATTAAGTTGGAAGTTGTAGATATTATCAACTTGGGCACCATTTTACTAAAATTCTTATAATCCACTAGCTTGGTAAGAATATCTGTTAGTTGTTCTGTTCCTTGAACATGCTTAGTGGTTGACAATTATTCCTTTCTAGATCTTTTCTCTTATGAAATGACAGTTAATCTTGATGTGCTTAATTTATGTATGAATATGAGATTCGTTGTAATATGAATGACCACTTTTTTGTCACATGGTAATTTTGCCGTCTTTGTGACCTGCACATATGAAAATCATTTAATAAGTATCTCAATTAAGTGATTTTATAGCAAGTGATTGTCAAAGCCATGTACTCTGCTACAGCTGAAGATCTAGAAATAGTGTTCTGTTTTTTTTGTTTTTCATGATATCAAACTGTCTCTAAGGAATATAGTATAGCTAGTAGTGGATCGTCGCATAGTTGGATAGCTTCTCCAATCTGCATCATTGTAAACATTGATGTTAATATCACAATAAGCTCTGAGATCCAAATTATTAGTGACAAAATTAAACAAGCATTGTCCTGGGGCATTTTTAAGGTACAGTATGATTCTAAAAATTGCTTCATAATGTTCTTTGTAAGGATTGTTCATAAATTGACTTAAATATGTAAAGCTAAAAATAATGTCCGGTCTAGTGATAGTTAAGTAATAAATCAATTTTCCTATAAGCCTTCTATAATGTCTAGGGTCATGTAAAGGACCAATATAATCATTTTCATATAGCTGACTTATAAGGACTTTACTAAGTTTATAGCCTAAAGACCACTTTCAGAAGGAGGATTTAAAACATATTTCCTTTGAGAATTAAACATTAATCTCCTTGCTACTTCTAGCAATTTCTAAGCCCAATAAATATTTGGCCTTTTCAAGAGCTTTAATAGAGAAGTGTTCGTGGAGGTTGTTCTTCAGGTCAATTGTGACATCTACGTTATTACCAGTAATTAAAATATCATCAACATAAACAAGAACAACAACATGAATCTCATTGCTATTGTAAGTAAATAGAGAGTAATTACTCTTAGATTAAGTGTAATAAGCATCAATAAGAGAATTAGATGTACAATTTAGAAAACCAATTCTTAAAAGCTTGTTTAAGGTTATAAAGGATTTTTTTAATTTGCATATTTTATCCAATTGCTTCCCCTCAACATCATACCCTTGGGTAGGTCCATGTACACATCTTCGTCAAGTTCACCATATATAAAAGCATTAACTACATCCATTTGTTGAAAATGCCATCCTAATTTAGTAGCCAAATTAAGGGTAGTGTGGATTGTTGAGAACTTATGGTTTTGATGATGTCAAATAATTTGACATGAAGAAAATAAAGATATGAAAAAATCAAATCAAAACTACAAAGTCATAAAGTCAAAGAGAATGAAGGGATGAAGAAATTGCAGGAAGCTTATTAAAGAAATTCTAGGAATTAATATTAAAGATGAAGTTGATGAAGCCAATAAAGACAAGTCACGAGTACATTCAAAAAATTTTAGACACTAGCATAGGTTACTCATTTAGATTCTAAGTTTACATCTATTAAAACCTATATAAACCAAAAATGTTATAACGAATTTGAAAATTCGTTATAATGATTTACTATTCACATGATAGGTCACATGATTCAAGCCTCTTGGAAAATCGGTATAACGTTTTCGATAAAACGTTATAACGACTTTTGATTTTGTTTGACACTTAGGAAACATTTTGAAAAATAATTCTATTAGAAAAAAATCTCGTAAATTAAGGAATTTAGGAAAATCATTATAACAATTTTACAAAATTGTTATAATGAATTTTGGATTTAAAATGACACTTAGGCAAGTTTTTGAAATATATTTACTTAGAGAAATAATTTAGGAAAATCTGTAATTTTGGATACTTAAGAAAAATCGATATAACCATTTTTGAATTTGTCATTACTTAGGAAAGTTTTTGAAATATTTAGCCATTTAAGATTAGATTCTAGATTATTCAAAATTCATGTTTTTACACATTGGAAAATCGTTATAACGATTTGAAAAAATGTTATAACAAATTTTTCGATACTTCGATTCGGTACAACAATCCATTTAAAATATAAAGTAAGTTATAAAAACGTTATAACAATTTTGGATTGACTGTTAACTTAAGTTTGCATCTATAAATAAGAGATTATTTTATTATTTCACATAACCGTTCATACACGAATTTTCACTCTCCTTCTCACGCCTTTGGTACTCATGTCTCGAACTCGATTCGAAAAATTTTCGTGCTTTGGAAGAAGGGGATCTTGAAGGCATAAAAGTTTAAAGTTCGAATTCTTTGCTTTTTCATCATTTCTTCATGATGGTCATCTTGGTGATAGGAGAAAAAGTTTCTTGATAATCTATTCTTTCTTGTTAATTGTAATCTTTAGCAATAAGTCTGACCTTAAATCTTTCAATGTTGTCATCCTCATGTCTCCTAATTTTGTACCACTCATTTACACCCTATGTATTAATGATGGGTCATTTATGTGAACGTTTTTTGAAAATATCCCATGTATTGTTATCTTGTAAGGCTTTTAGTTCATTTTTTATAGCATCAACCCATTTGGGATCATTAATGGCTTCCTTATAACTATTAGCTAGGTTCAATTTCCTGATCAAGGGCCATGACAAAACTTTTCTATTTTTTTGAAGTTCTACCATACTTAATATAGTTCTAGAGGGGATATCTAGTTTTACATTGATTAGCTTGATTAAGAGTAGGGCGACCATAATCCTTAAGAATATTAGGAATTTTCTTGGTTCTAAGGGAATGCTTAACAGACTCTTCAACCCAATCTTCCTCACCACTATGGTTCTTATCAGGGCTTTCTATGTGACCTTAATAATGAGATGTCTCACCATTATTGATATCTTTCTTGGACTCATTAGTTGGGTCCCTGTTGACCTATCGTTCCAATAAAGAGGATTGCTAGGAAATTGTTCTTCTTGGTTAATATCATGTTGATTTTCTTCTATGGTATGATTGCCTTTAAAAGGAAATTCATACTCAAAAAAGACTACATCTGTACTGACCTTTTTTTTTTTTTCTTTCAAGATCATAAACCTTATACCCTTTCTGCCCTACAGGATAACCTAGAAAGACAGATCTATGAGATTTGGGATCAAATTTATTCTTGTATGTAGTATCGGTGGCAAAATAAAGGCAACTAAAAACCTTAAAAAAAAATATATATAGTTGATTTTCTTACTAGATAGGATGGTAAAGGGGGATTTGTTTTTGAAGGAGTTACTTGGCATGTGATTTATGAGAAAAAAACAGTCATAATGCACTTTATGGGAATACTAGCCTAGAATTTAAGACTCCAATTGGTGTCAAGGATGTGTCAATGTTTTCTCTCAACAATGTCATTTTGTTGAGGTATATAGGGACAATTATGAATATGAATGGTACTTTGATTATTAAGCAAATTCTCTACATCCATATAAATAAACTCTCCACCATTGTCAAATTTGAACTCTTTAATAGTAGTATGTATCAAATTGAGTTTTAACATAAGTAAAAAAAAATTTAAACAAGAGGTAACATTAGACTTGCATTTAATAAAATAAAATAAAGTAAATTTACTGTAATCATCAATAATAGTAAGAAATAATGTACGCCAATAGTGGAAGCAACATTAAATTTACACCAAACATCTGCATAAACAAGATCAAAAGGTTTACTAACTCTAGTACTACTAATCTGAAAAGAAAATCTATATTGTTTTCCTACTTGGCAAATTTCACAAGTAAAATCAAAATATTCTAGATTATCAAAAGAACTATACGAAATTTTTAAAAATTTATCGATGGAGGCATGCCCCATTCTCATATGCCAAGTCTCAACAATGGTTGCATTGCATGTTGAATTTTTCTCTGCAAAAAATGCATCTTGATTTTGGCTGGAGATATAAAGTCCTCTAGCTTTCTTAGCATATCTAATTATTTTCTTCATGTGAATATCCTGAAGAAAACAATAATCATCATAAAAACCAACAAAGTAATTTAAAGCTTTAGTTATTTTGCTAACAGATATAAGATTTATGTTATAGCTAAGAATAAAAAAGACTTTATCAAGTTAAACTTCATCATTTAATTTGACATTGCCAATGCCAAAAATGACAATCGATCCTTTGGCCATTAGGTAAATTAACATCAATGATAGTTTTGTTATTTATGTTTTTGAAGGCATTAATGTTGGAACAGATATAAGATTTATGTTTTTGAAGGCATTAAACATCACTCTTGTTTAAGCTTAAGGATGCAATCAACTCACTACATTGATTCACAGAAGAGATCTTGAATTTTTTACTGTCCTCCAACAAAGCTATTATTTGCTTGTACTATTTAGAGATACTATCATTGTCAAATTTTTCAGTGGAACTCTCAACTATGCATTGGGTGAACACATTGTTGATGATCTTTCTCCCCTTTCCTAATCTAAGAGCATATTTTTTATGTAGTTTGTGTCCTGGGGGAAATCCAATGAGTTAGTAGTAGTTGTCCAAAGTATGCCTAGATTTCTTACAATTAGGGTAGACAAATTTATTTACATTGTTCTTTTCATATTTTTGACCTTTTCCCTTACTTCTATCAACATGTGCTCTCCATCCTTATCCAATTCTTTTAATCCCTTTTGTTTTTCCTTTTGGAGAATAAGAATGTAAGCATGTCCAAGTGAAGGCAAGGGCTCAACAAAGAGAATTTGAGATGCGATATTGTTAAAATTTTCATTCATAAGAAGTTTTATTACTATTTCTTCATCTTGGCATTGTTTTCCAATCAAAACACTAAGTTCATCTCAAAATCTTTTAAAAATGCTATAATAAGTAGAAATGAGTTTATCATCTTGCATGAGGTTAGCTAACTGTTTCTTGATCTTAAAAATTCGAGAAGCATTCTTACGAGAAAAGCGATCATGCAAATCTTTCTAAAAATCACAAGTTTTTTCATAATAATACATCACAGTTCTTTTAAGATCAGGCTGAATGGAATTAAAAAGCCATGCCAATATCATGCCATTACAAGTTGTCCAAGATTCATATTCATCACGCTGAAGTTGGGGATTAGGAATTTTTTAACTTCCATCGAGTAAACACAACTTATTCTTTGCCCTTAAAACAACTTTGATGCTTCGAGACCAAGAATTGTAGTTGTCCATGCCCAAATGTTCGTTAGCAAGTAGAGTTTCGAGGTTATCATTCGATGAAAACATGTAATGAAGTATTCGAATAACTCTAGTGGAAACAGAGTGACCATCAATAGTGTTTTCAGATGCATTCTAGGTCATCCATGTAGTACTTATGTTCCCCAAAAGAAGTTTTTTTACCTATTGCGAGTGAATGCACATGAATTGATTTTGATATCATCTTGAGTTTACGTTTCCAACGCATCTGGTGGATTGGTGAAGATCAACGGAGGAAGTGCAGTGGAGGAAAAAAGAATGGGAGCGACGGCTAGGGTTCACGAAGGTGGAAGAAAACTAAATTTTTTTTATGAAATAAGTTCAACCAAAAGTTACATAATGAGTTGGGTATTTATACCCACAATACCAACGGCCTAAATGAAAAATTACAATCCAATTGTTATAAATAAAACACAACTAGTCAACTATTTTTCTTTTTTGTATTTCATCTTTACGTTGTCTTTAAACCCCTCTTTCTCTTATCCTTCTATTTTAATTTAATTTCGAACTACTCGGTGATATTCTTTTACAAATGATCTCTTTTTAATCTAACTCTTGTTTATTTTCTTAATTTAAATTTTAACTCTAATTCTATGTAAACTTTTAATTGTATAAATTTTCATACATAAATTTTTACCTAATAATTTACTATATAATTCTATCATCATTTATTAAATTACTCTCTACCATTATTAAAGTTAAAATTGAATAAATAAACGAATTTTAATTGTTTGTTCTTTAACTTTTTTTATATTTTAGAAATTTTGGACAGAAATGACCTTGAATACGTGCGTGTGGGTGTTTTTTTTTTAAAAAACAAAAGTCCGGCGAAGATGTATATTTTTGAACTGATGTGTCTTTGTCCGGGCGTTTTGTTATTAAATTTTATATTTTTTAAAATATTATATAAAAAAGTAATGATAATAATTTTTTAAAAGTTGTAATAAATAATAAATAAAATAAGAAAAAGATAATCTATAGTATTTATTATAATAATGTGATAATATTTTTTAAAAGGTGTGAAAAATAAAAAATAAAATATGTAATAGAATAATAAATAATATTTATTATATTAATATGATGATAATTTTTTTTAAAAGAATTTTGATGATAATGTATTTTTAAAAATTATTATATTTAATAAATAATAAAAATTATTCGGTAAATAAATGGAACCCTTGTCCTACCACCACGCCCTCTCCGTCGCCACGTCCTCCCCGTCCTCCTCTGCCCCTGCACCGACCGCCACCTCCTCTCCTTCCTCCGCTCCTCCTCCATGTATTAGATCATTCATCTAAACCTTCCATCGAATCGAATCCTGTTACTTCAGAAGGTCACCGGCATCTTCCTTGGTGTTTGTCATCTCTCCGGGATGGACGCCCCGTTTTGTCAACATCTGTCAACAAGTGATGTACCCGTTCAAATTCAGTGGTAAGCATTTATGCTACGATTATGTTTTGTACAGGTAATATTATCTGTCTCAAATTTGTAAGTACTTGAAAAAATAGCAATCTGAATTTAAACTGCGATAACATCGAACATTTTCGACTAGGAAACAATAAAAATTTCTTGTAAACCTGTATAACCTCGTGTATCTGTCATATCATTACAACTCGGTTGACGTCACGACCAGAATTTACAGCCTTGTTCCGGCTTCTCTGGACTAGCAAGGCCCTTACCATTTATTGTTTGGATCGTCGACAAGGAAAATATACCACCAATAACTACGTCTATTCACATTTGACAAGCCGAAAAGGGATTGAGTTAAAATGGTTATTATGGCTATAGCTCATGACTGAAGAATGGATTGATTTTGACAATTTAGTTGAAAATTCTATTACTGTCCAGAGTCTTCTCCAACCGTTTAAAATCTTTCTATGTTGTCTTTATCACCTTTCGTTTCCAGAGCTGCAAACAAACCACCCTAACCGTACCCGTCGGATGAGTCTCCTAAAGTTGATTCTTCCATTCTTCTCTTTTTCCGTAGAACTCTCTGTTTCTCTCCGGTAAATATTACCCCTCTTGGAAGCTTCCAGATTCCTTTTTGAAGCACACCTCACTAATGGAGGTTGAGGAGGACCGGTTTCTGTAGCATCATCCACTATCTTTTTTACCATCTCCACTATTTCGCTCATCTTTGGTCGGGACTTTGGTTGTCTAACAAGACATTTGTTTGCAATTGAACCAAGGCTTTTAGCAGAATTCATGGAGTACCGTCCTTCAAGCCGTGGGTCCAAGATCATACAGAACCTTTTTCGATCAGTTATGTAAGGCCTAATCCACTCTAGCAGTTTTTGTTCTCCCCTTGGTTGGTTGTGATCTATTGGAGGGCGGCCTGTTATCAACACATAGAGGAATACCCCAAAGCTCCACACATCACTTTTAGCTGTGAGTCGCCCAGTTTGGATATAATCTGGGGCAGCGTACCCAAGCGTTCCCACAACCTGTTTCAGAGTGGGGGAAGGAGATTTAGTGGACAAGATAGATGTGCCTTTGTTGTATTAATAATGTCAAGTAGATAAGTAAAGCCCCAGGTAAAAACGTGAAGGAAGATTTAAGGACCGGGGAACAACATAAAAAAATTGACTGATTATCGTGAGGGCTCCCACAAAACTGCATAAAATCACTACTTTTAATTTCCATTCCAAAAGGTCTTCTTGATATAAAAAAATAATGGTACCATCCAGATTTCAAGATAGGTAACATTCTAGTACTAATGAATGGTTATTATCTTATAAGGTCTACTACTTAATGCACCATCCGATGCAAGTACAGCATTAACATCAAGAACCTCTTTGGAAGCAATTAGTGGCATTTCCATACCAATACCAGTAATCACTCCTACTTGGAAGTTCATACGCAAATTTTGGTACTAACTTCTCTCTTATTTGACCAACAAACTAGATGTGCAAGCTTGAGCGATAGAGTTCAAAAATTTGGCGCTGCAAGCCTGCAATGCCATCATTCATGTGTGAAATTTGGTACCACATCCCCAATTTTTTATTGATCATAAAATAGAGTAAATTTCCCTTTTCGTTTTTCACAGCCCATGTGTATCACATATCATATCAAAAAAATTATATCAGGTTGCACTCCATTTTTCATATGAAAATTTTTGATACTACATTATCTTTTTCAATTTGTAACGTGATTTTATCGTGCCACTGAGTGGGTTGGATTTCTACCTCACAGAATACTCCACATCAAACCCATGAGTTTAAAGAAGATGAGATGGGCTCTCTAAAGGTCCAGGTGAGTTGAATTAAGGTGAATGAGCTTTTAAAGCTCAAGGAAGAGTCACCACCTAGTTTAATAAAGGTTAAACAAGAAAAACCTATATAATACATGCTTGTATGCAAGTAACATCGTGCTTAAAGGTCAAGGCTAATTGGAGTATAATCAGAGTCTGGAATAAGTTTTCCAAGTACACATAGAGAAAGTGTTAAGTACCTCACACATCTAACTTATTGGTCTCTCAAGTAGTCTAATAAATGCATTTGCGCATTTTAAGTGTGAAAATATGTGAAATGAGATTTTGACCTTATTGGGGCTTAAGAAGATATTGAGCCTTTGAATTTGAGAAGAAATAGGCTAACATTTTCACACCCTTGTAATGGGCTAGAAATGGGTCTAGTGGGTCTAATCTATGTATAGCTATAGATTAAATTTAGGGAAAATCCAAACAAGATGTATATGATGCATGACATGTAAATAGATGAGTTTAGCAGAATTTAAAGTATGAAACTTTCATGCAATATGAGACATGATGTAATATGATGTATGAGTTACTTGATTAAGTTTCATCTTAATAAACATGATAATGCATGACTTACCGTTTCTAGGATGTCTCTTAACTTAATTAGGGTTGACACATGCATACCTAGAATGATGCATTATCATGTGGGATGCATGTTATAATAACATGAAGTAGTAAATAAATTGCAAATCCTCATGTGATTACACATAAGGAGGCCAAGCAAATATTAACAATTGACTTTTCAATTTTAAACAATGAAATTTATGTATTTTTACATGGGGAAGACATTACAAGAAATGAACTTGTACATTACACAATGAAGACGATTAACATTTAACATATAGAAATTTACATGAATTTTGAAAATTTGTAGAAACATGCATACATCTCAGAAAATTGTAATTAAGGTGTCTAATGAAAACTTAAAAAGTCTATTGCAAGCAAAAAATATTAGATTGCCAAACTGTTAATAGAAATCTCCAATGTTATCAAGGAAAGGGGTAGACATGTTTAATTTCAATGAACAGAACTGCCAATTTGTTGATAGTTTGAAAAACCATAGCTATTAATCCGTTTGTTGAGAAATAGCGTTCAACGTGTTAAATTGAAGTGCATTATCTAGGAAAAATATGTCGATAAAGATTCGAAAGTCACAGCAGTTGCAGAAAGTGCTATCAATTGGGCATGTCTGCAGAAACTACTATCAATTGGGCATGTCTGCAGAAACTGCATGAGGTCAATTTGTTGGTTGCAACATGCTTCGAAAATTTATAACTCAAGATCCATGAGTTGGAAAAATGTAAACAAAGTCTCGAATCAAAGCTTAGATAGTTTGTGCATTATCTAGGAAAAATATGTCGGTAAAGATTCGAAAGTCACAGCAGTTGCAGAAAGTGCTATCAATTGGGCATGTCTGTAGAAACTGCATGAGGTCAATTTGTTGGTTGCAACATGCTTCGAAAATTTATAACTCAAGATCCGTGAGTCGGAAAAATGTAAACAAAGTCTCAAATCAAAGCTTAGATAGTTTGCTATTCAAGAAAAATATCACAATGAAAATACTAGGGTTGTGGTAACTGCAGATAATGCCATAAAATAGGCATATCTGCAGAAACTACATAAAATCGGTCTGTTGGTTGCAACTGATTTTGAAAATTCATAACTTGCAATCTGTAAGCTGAAAAAATACAAGCGAGGTCTTGAATCGAAGCTTAGTTTATTGTCCAAGAAAAATATTGTGATGAAAACCCAATGGTCACAAAAGCAGCAGACACGTTGATTTGTCAATGTGTGTAGTTGGTTCAGTTTGGATATGGGGTTGGCAGACTAGGTTATGTTTAGAAATTTATTTCTTCTAATTTATCGTATGGATCTTGTTAATCTAAGGTGCATCTGGAAATTAAGCTCATGATTTATCCTGAGCCTGAAAATCTTGACGATCTGATGGTCAAAACAAAAGATACAATGAAATAAAGTCGAGTTTGCTTAACAGTTCAAAAATGTTCATTTCACTTTGATAAATCATAATTTTATTCATGCAAGTTGAAATGAAGTGAAATAAGGTTCCAAATGTGGGTGGTTCTATCCTCTATCTAAGAAAAATACTGATTTAAAACTTTGCATGACTTTTTTTATTGTGATTCATGCTTCAACATGATGAGATTATCACAATAATGTAAGGATAGAGGTTGGATTATACTTGGAAAAACAAGTTGGCTAGTGGAAACCCGGTATGAACTGGCTGGTTGCAGTGATGCATTGGTGGTGACGAGCAGTGGTCGGGCTCGTGCAACAATGAGCGAGCATCAATGCGGGTGACACACGTAGGCAGCAGTCGAGCTTGTGCAGGAAAAAATGATGAGTAACAAACGACATAGGTGAGTGATGTGATTGCAAATGGACGGGCAACGTGGGTGAGTGGTGTGATTGTTGATGGATAGGTGGCGAATGGGGATTTGTGCAAGCGATGAAAATTCAAACAACCCCTCTTGAGTTTGTCATCAATCGCCTCCCCCACTCGACCATGCAAGAGGATTGTTTGTGCTTCCTCCCTTCCTATTTTTCCAAGGGAACAACAAAGGAAGGTCCGCTAATGCTTTTTCAATTGTTAAAGGCTAAAAAAGGGGAGTGGATTGGTTGGATGGCAATGAGAGAGAAGGGCTTGCCAAATCCTTGCAAAAGCAAATTTGCCCTTTTTGTATGTGTCTAGAGGGAGGAGAGAGGGGAACCAAGCTACAGGAAAAGCAAGCCCCAACCGCTTGTAGCCTTGCACAGAGAGTTGGGCATTGGCAGATGAAGGCTGTGAAAGTAGTAGTGGCAAAGTGATAATTTGATGGATGCGTAGGCAAATAGTCGTGAGGAAGACCACGTGTGGCAAATGCTCGGGTGGATTTGGTTGGATGAGGGTAGCTGGGATTGCACGGGTGCGTGAGCAACAGGTGCAATTGGGTGTGTTTAGGCATGCACGAGTGTGTCGAATTGAGTGCGAGCAGGTTAGCCTACACAAGTGAACTGATGCACCTGGTGGGTGAGCTTGGGTGTAGTCAGGTGTGCGTTGGGTTCAACCGGTAGTGCAACCTAGGCTCGAATTTGAGGTTCAATTGACTAGTTAGTTTGGTCAGATTAATCAATTGAATTCAGTTTGACTTGTCAACTGAGTTAAACTTGATTTAATGGAAGATTCTAAAAATTTAAATTGATTAATCTCATAATTAATTCTGTGATTAAATATTTAATTCAAACAATTAATCAATAAAGTGATTTTGTTTTGAAGATTTTAGGAGAATTAGCTACCTACATCATCTGTGTGGCTACATGTTTGCCATGTAATTAGTTAGGATGACATGGCAACCAATGTTCAAGCATCGAAGTAGTGGTTTACTACATGTCCTTACTTAGTGGAACCCTATCATTAGACTTATCTAGATTGTCAATGGACTTTTGAGCCCAATTCAAACAAATAAAAAGTAAATGGGCCTTACGAGTCCAAAGAAAGGAGTATATCTCTTTAAAGAGAGAAAATGGGCTAAGAGATTACTCTACAGGTCTTGTCGCAATGGTGGGCCTCAAGGACCCAAGCCAATGAGGTGTACTGACAACTGTGCCTTAACGACCCAACTAGTCATCATCAGGCATCGAATACGTGGACCTGGTAAGCTTTAAAATTGGGGTGTCTACACAATCTATCAACAAACTAGATGTGTTAACTCAAACCAAGTATTCAAATGGTAGGCTGCACTCCACTTTTCATGTAAAACATTTTGGTACCATATTTCTTATTTCCCATTTATCATAAAACAAGGGAAACTTCCCTCTTCATTTTTCGTAACTCATGTGTCTTACATCATACAAAGAAGTCTGTATAGGTGCATGCAAGATGTAATCTTGTTTGCACTTCAGTATGGGGCTTTTGTTTTGATCCAACGGACTTCTTTATTTTGTATGGCTGAATAACAAATGATTGATAACAATAAAGACATAAGATATCTAGGTATGAGGAGCAACACTAACAAAGACACGAAAAGGAATGGAAAAATATCTTTTCAAAACAAGGAATGAATAAGTATATTCAGATAATTGTGAAATCAACTAAAAAGGAAATTTATTTGTACGTACAGCTGTTGAAACATGACTGGATCCTTCTTGAGGTCCATTTCTAGCCAACCCAAAATCAGACAACTTTGCATTCCATTCTTCATCCAAGAGAATATTTGAAGTTTTGAAATCTCGAAAAATAATCTGTCGATGCAGCAATCATAAGCACCTTGTGAAATTCAATTTTCTAAAAGAAACTAAGTCAGCTTTAATAAGTTTGCAGAAAATAAACAGCAGGTTTCTCAACTTTAATATTTTCCCAAATTATGTTTCGTCAATGTTTGATTATAAATATTACATCATTTTTATTAATGATTATCTATTGAATGATCATCTACATGTCTTAGACATTGTTAAAATTATTTTGGTAAAATAAAAATTCAAATTTCTATTACCCTTACATGTTTGTACATTGATAATGGTTTTGAATTTCTCAAAAATAACTTTTAATCTTTTTGTGCTTCACTTAGTGTGAAGCACTAAACCACTTGTGTATACAATTCACAACAAAATAATATGGCAAAGAGAAAACATTGATATATTTTAAATGTTATTGGCATCATTCTGTTGCAAGTAAAGGTATCCAAACATATCTGTTCTAATGCTATCCTTACTGTCTCTTATACTAGTTAATTGGATATACCTTGTGCACTTTTAGGAAGTGAGATATATTTTTGTTTAGTTCATCTAAAATCTAAATTCTCACTATCTCTTTATAATGATTGTGTAGCATTATTCAAGACCTCTCTCCTGGTCTATATAATCAATCTCCTAAATCTGTTAAATGAGTCTTTATTGGTTATTTATATACACAAAAGAGTATCACTATTTTCCTTTTCCTACCAAGAGATATTATATGTTACTTTTTTTGAATCATAATCTTACTTTGTGTCTTGTAAAATACAATTGGGAAATCCTCTTTTACCAACTCTTGGGTCTATTGGCTTTGAAGTTGTAAATGATTAAGCTTGCCATCTATTGCAAGTATGTCATTGTGTTAGCAAGCACCACCACCTCCTCTTTCGGTAGAACTAACGTCAACAATAAATGCAGATCTAGACACATTTTCCTCCATCATCTAAGAACTTGACAATTCAATTGCACTATGAGAGGGTAAAATATCTTACACTACCCATCCTATTTCTTACTGTCTCCAATGATAGGCAGCACTTTACCTTATGAAGTTTTACTTTATCTATTTCTTCTAGGTTTATATTCAAGAATTATGAAAGAACACACCATCTTCCATAATGGAAAACAATCATGGATGGAGAAATAGAAACTTTGAAATCACAATATATAAAACTTAGAGACCTATCTTACAAGGGAAAATGTAGTTAATTGTAGATAGGTGTGCATTAAGTATAAATGAAATGGCTCAAAGTTCAAGCCTTTATTCAAACATATAGCATTGATGGTGTAGAGACCTTTTTCCAGGTAGCTTGTCTCAATTCAATTTGAGTGTTACTATCCATTTTGATCAATCAATTACAATAGTTGGTTCAACTAGGCATAAAAAACACCATTCTATATAGAGATTTAGTTGAGCAAGTGTTTATGGAACAATTTTTAAGGTATATTGCTCAAAGAGATAATATAGTATGTAAACTTAAAAACTCATTTTATAGGCTTAAGCGAGGTCCATAAACATGATTTAAAAAATTCAATAGTGCTGTGATAAATGAAGGCTTTTGACAATGTGTAGCAGACATCTGTGTTTTACAAGAACACAAATAGAGGGATATAATGCAAACTTAAACATTTTTTGGACATTAAGTTTGATATTCTAGGAGACAAATGACTTTAATACAAAGAAAATATACACTTACTACATGACATAAAACTCCTAAATTATAAACTTGAGAGAACTCTAATAGAACCTAATTCTTTTTAAACATACACATGTGAACAACACGTGCCACTCCTCTCCTTCATGTCTTCTTCTCCCTCTTTTGATTAACTGTTAGCAACCCTAACGGCTGCAGATGGTGAACTAGAGGAGACAGTGCATGAGACAAGTAGCAACATAGGAGGAGGAATTGTGTAAGCAACTGACAATTGACACTAGTGAAAGATGATGATAATGGCATTGACACTAAAAATAAACAAAGATGGCATCGACATAAAGTAAAATTGATGCTAGTGGTGTTGCCACAAAGGGGAAACCACAACAAGCACGACATGAGAGAAGCACTCAAGGTTGCATAGAAGAAGAATGGCTTTTAATGAAGCCACACAAAGAACCCCATTCATGGTTTACAGGCCAATACAAGTAGGAATTGGCACTAATGGTGTCAACAGAAGGAATCAACATTGAGAATCTAGAACAAAAGGAATTGATGATGTCAACGTAGAGGGGAATTGCCACAAAGCGATATACGAGAACCATGATGCAACCCAACATAAGCATCCAAACGAATGCCAAAGGCATGGAAACATGCTGGAAACACCATCTGTGCACATAGGTGACCTTGGAAGAGGGCTACATAGAGAAATGACTCTTAAAGGAAGTTGTATGGAGAAGAGACAACTCTTAGAGGAGTTGTATAGGCAAGACGACTCTTAGAGGAGCTGCACGAAGGAGATGACTCTTGGAAGAGCTGTATAAACAAGAAACAGTAAATGAAGAATGATTAACTAGGAGGAGTGTATCGGGATTCCCTACTCCCTACCTAGTTTCTCTCTTTTACGACTCTCAAAATCTCTGTTATGATATCATGTTAAAAATAAAAAAGCTAGATGAAAGATTGGATGATTCATTAACCAAACATAATGCTTTTATTTATAGAGGTTACATAAAGACAACAACATAACTTAATCTATATAGGATTAAACCCACTTAGAACACAAACTAAGAAACCCACTTAATCTAATACTTTCTAATCTAATACAATTAGAAAGTTGATTTGTCTAATTGTCACAAGTCTAGGTATAACCTACTTTACTTAGCCAATTCATGCATAAGTTGAAAAAAGTTTTTTGATAGGAAGCATTTTGTCTATTTGTCTATATAAAAAATGCATCTAGAAGAGGTCTCATATATAAGAGACACAACCATCTAATGATTGAGACATACTTCGATTCAAGTTATGCAACAAAGGTGATAGGAAGTCAACTTTAGGTTTCTATATTTATGTTGGTAGGAACTTGGTCAATTAATGAAGCAAGAAACAAAATATGGTTTTTAAATTTGGTGTTAAGGTAGAGTATTAATCTATGGCCTAGGCTACTTGTAAGGCAATGTGGCTTACATTCTTTATGAGCTCAAATTTACAATTCAAAATCCAAAGATCATGCCTTGTGACAATCAGACTACAATCTTTGTAACTAATAATCTCACATTCTATGGGCACACCATGCATATTGGGGTTGACTTTCACTACATTTGCAACATGGTGGATTTGATTTCTACTCCTTATACCTAATTTTCTAAGCAATTTGAAGATATCTTTATCAAAGGTGATGAAGCTTTTAAGACTTTGTATACCAAACTGAACATAATAGATATATATATGCTTCAACTGAAGGAAGAGCGCAAGTGTCTTGTATTAGACTACAAGATAAGTGGGTAAATAGATATTCGATTGTTTGAGATTTTATTTATATCTCTTTTGGTTAATGCACATCATTCTCACCCCAATCTTTCTCCTCCATAAAGTGGAACGATGGATTGGAAGTAAGATATAAAGCACCCTCATTATCACAAACAGTTGCAGTAATTCTAAGAGAAAGAGGCCTAGCTCATGACACAATAACTGGATCCAAGTTACCTCTGTGGTAGGATTAGCAAAGGCATGAAACCCTCGGTAGGGGATTATGCCACCCTCAGTTGTTTCTTAGATGACCACAAGGTTAGATGAAAGCTTAAATAGGTCCTAAAAACAGTGGTACATTATCTGTCATGAGGGAAACTGCCCAATAGGCATCAGAGTAAGGTTAAAGAGCAGTAAAGAATTGGTTAGCAAAGAATAACCCATGATTTACAGTTCCAAACCTCATAATGAATCTCATATGCCAATAAGTCTTAGAGAAAGAATGTGTGACATGATATAGTTTTCCCACACCAAAAGCAACATCTGGTCTGGTTAATAACAACTACTGCAGACTTCCAACAACCTGCCAAAACAAAGAAGGGTCTGCAAATGGGTCATCATGAATTTTAAAGACATTTGTAATGGACAGCATTGAGGTAGCAACAGCTTACAACCATCTTGGTTTTAATTAAAATATCCAAGATATACTTCGGCCAAGAAAAGTGAAGATCTGCTGTAATCTCAATGCCCAAGTAAAAAGGAAAATCAAGATGTTTAACCGGAAATGCACCTTCCAACTGAGCAATTAAACACTGTAAGTGCAGTACTTGAACTGGATGTCACTAAAATATCACCAACATATATAAAAAAATAGGAGCAAACTCCTCCAAACCTCATAATGAACAAGGAGTTATCAGTTCGTGATGGTTTAAAACTATATCCAGAAGAAAAATCCTTCAGCCTCACATACCACATCCTATGGGACGGTTTGAGCCCATATAGTGGTCATTGCAACTTACAAACATGATTGGAACAATATTCATCCACAAATATGCATATCTATTGAACACATTCTGTATATCTAACCAGTGCATATGCCATCAATTTATAACAACTATGCTAAACACCAAATGAATAGAAGCCTTTACCGCAGGGTTGAATGCTTCCAAATAATCGACTCCATCTTGTTAATGAAATCCACTAGCTATGAACCAAGCCTTAAATCAATCTATTGAACCATCAGAATTACATTTCAATTTAAACAGCCTCTTATTACCAGTCACATTCATAGAAGGTGCTCTGGTGACCGCTTGCCAAGTACAAGTTTGCACCAAAACATTAAACACATTGGCCATTGCTTCCTGCCCCTTGGGATGAGTACAGCCTGACTAAAGCCTGTTTCCTTCTCCTCAGAAAAATTAGCAAGCATGGAAGAAGCTATGGAATGAGCTGTAGCAGAATTGGCCTTCCCTTCAAAAATTCCATGCATAGCTCTTGTTGTCATGCCATGTGTTCAAGGAGGATCTGGAGGGCAGAAGTATGGAAGGACGTAACGTCACTGATTACTGATTGAAGGGGTACTGCTAGATGAAGTGTGTAGGACCAATGAAGGAGAACTAGGAAAAGATAAAGGTTGCAGCTGGGAAGTGGGTAAACCTGAAGGAATGACAATGGAATTTCCCTTCTCTTTAAAAATTCCATGCATAGATCTTGTTGTCATGCCATGTGTTCAAGGAGGATCTGGAAGGGCAGGAGAATGGAAGGATATAACATCACCTATTGAAGAGGTACCACTGGACAAATTGTTTAGGACAGATGAAGAACTAGGAAAAGATTAGGTTGCAGCTGGGAAGAAGGAAAACCCAAAGGAATGACAATGTGAAATAGAAATTTTTAAAGGAAAAGAAGCAAGAAGGGATGCACAGACAGATATGTGGAGAGGGGATTGAGGCCCAAAAGAATTATCAGAGGAGATACATGAAGAGGAAAATGGAAACTCAGATTCATTGAAAATGATGTCTTGCTATAAAAATCTTGCCTGTAACTAGATTTAAATGCTGATAAGCAAGATGGGAAGCTCTATATCCAAGAAAAACATGCTTGAGAGTTCTGAATTATAGCTTATGAGAATTATATGTGTGAAGCAAGGTATGACAACTACCAACGAAAACCTTTAGGGAGGTGTAATTATGCTTCTGGTGAAAGAATCTTTGACAAGGTGACTCAAAATTAAGAAATGGAGTTGGGAAGTCTATTAATGATGTAAGATGATCCAACAAAAGCATGAACTAATAGGTATGAGGAACACTTCTGTGAGTCAGCAAGGGCAGAGACATCCCTACCAAATGTCTCTTTTTCTATTCAGCACACCCATTTTAAAGGCTGTAGGGAGCCAAAATCTTATGGACAATCTCCAACTTTTGGAATTGAGAATGAAGAGTTCAATACTCCCGTCCCAAAGGAAGAGCTTTGATATCGCACTGGAAATAAATAGTGGCATATGCTCTTAATTGCATTTAGGTGTAGTAGACATCATACTTCCTTACAGGTGGAAATATCCACATTTACTGAATATGATCGTCAAAAAAATTTGTATCCATCATGGGAAATAAAAGGGGAGGTCCAAAATCAGATAATATGATCTCAAAAGGTTTGTTACTTGAAGAGTTTGTAGAATACAATGATAGTTGTGATGGCACATAGCTACTAAGACAACAAGGGATTATTTGCCAAAGAAGGAAGACACTAGTGCCACAATTAAGAAGAAAGTTTTTGAACACAATTAACAGTTACAACATAGAAATTGGAAGGGGAGGTAGCTGGCCACAGGTTGTCAAAGGAGACAAAATTTCAATCAAACTGAAGATGACATAAATCTCCTTTAGCTAAACATTGGAGCAGCAATTGCCTCATTTTTTTTGAAAGGTTGCCTTGTTGCTCAATCCTTGATGGGGCATGAGAAGGAAAGAATCAAAGAAAACAAGATTTTCAATGTTAAATTTTCTAACAAAAAGAAGGTTATCAGTAGCACAAGAAACACAGACATTTTTTAGTTCGAAAGTGGAAGGAATACGAAGTAAAGAGGACCCCGTATGTGAGATAGGTGAACTTCTCCCATCCTCAACTTCAACCTCATATACACCTTAGTACTCTTGAGAGATATCTAAGTTCTAAAATGAATTAGTGTCATGATTGGGAGGGTCTAGATGACAAGTATTGAAGGCTTTGGATTTCATTCAACTGTATTTTTTTTTCATTCAACTGTATTTACAATAGTTGCAGCATGATTATACTAGTGATAATAAGAGTGGAGCAATTCACCCATCCACAAATCTGGTACTAAAACCTACGACCTTGTTTGTGCACAAGGTAAATGTAGGAAAAGGAGAATGACAAAATTTTCCCTCATTCTTTAATGTTTGCACATTCTGGCAAATGATGGAAAATGTTTGTCCTTTACTACCCTGTAAGGGACAACACAACGGAAAAAAAACAATTTCCAGTTCCATTGTTTACCACCATTCATTGATTTTCTATTTTCGGGATTTTCCAAGTGTACAAACACCCCCTACAATCCAATTTTATTAAAAGCATTGGTGTTGGTTTGACCACCATACTTCCCAACATACACTTGACCAGATCCATGGATCTTGGATTTATTCTTGGAACCAGAAGTAGACTTCCCTTCCTTGGAAGCTAGATTAACCTCAAACTCAACTTCTTTGGAAGGCCGTAAGCTTCAACTTGCTACATCCTCAACTGTTTCTTTTATCAACTTCATAGCCTCATAGATATAACCCATTATTGGTTTCTTATATTTGTTTACTAATCAAAGAACCTTTGTGATGGGTTTTATGATGCTGATGACCATCCTTGCATCCTCTCAAATGGAATAGTTGTTAACAATGTCTATCACCTTCTTCCCATGTGATGACTTGCTATTGTGGTATTTGTATCACACCTCTGAATTGAATATGCATGTCAATTTGAATCTCTTGGTCAAATATAAACTGAAGTGCAATATAATTTGTTGCAAACTTAGAGACTCTAGGTTAAACTAAGTCACCATTGCAACGCTTGAGAACATCATGTACATTAACAAGTGATTGTATATAAAAGTTGTCACTGTCATTACTTTGGTGACTATTCTTGCAATCTGCCTACCACTGAAATACTCGTGTGTATCATTGCAGCAAGATGTGTCAAAGTTTGACTACTTAATCCTAATGGTTCATTTCCAAGAATGTTTTGGCAACAACCAATGGATGGGGGACCTGTAAGGTTGAGTATTTGTAAGCAAAAGCAGTTTGATATATGAATTTGTAAGAGTGTAGTACTACCAAGAACAATAATCCAAAGGATGCTTAAAGTCAAGGAAACAAACCTGGAACTCCATCCCCCCGTGCAAGTAGGCTAAACCACGAGCAGCATCCAGAGCTATTTTTAATCGCATAGGCCATGAAAGAACCGCAGTTGATTTGTAGGAAAGGTAGTTTTCAACACAGTTGTTGGGTACAAATTCATATACAAGAAGACGTTGTATTCCTCTTTCATCATCATCAGCACAGAACCCTAGTAGCTTGACAAGATTTGGGTGCTTAGCCACCCCAAGAACATTAACCTCGGCTGACCACTCCTTGTGTCCCTGATGGGTAAAAGAAAATTTCAGCATGAAATAAATTCATAATTGAATAAAAAGAGAATCTAAATGCACTGCCCATCTGGGCAAACCATATTAACAATAGGTAATAAAATACTTGGCTTTAAGACTTTAAAAGCCGAAAAACATGTTGACAGTTAATTTAAAAGTAGCGATGCTATGAAAAAAAATGGTGTGACTATGGCACTCACATGGGTATCAGAATTTTGTCTGGCTATGCTACTCACATAGGTATCATAATTTTGTGTGATCACCATTAAATTTTAATTTCAACTACTCATGGAAATACATGGATGGTTAGATTTATGATTGTAAACAAATAACTGTAACTGCCATTCGGTAGTTACATCCTTGTGAGAGAATTTTTAGGCACCATAGAATTTTACCATAGAAATGTAAACAGATCGAAAATTAAATTGTTTTAAAAAATGAAGCTTTAAATGGGAGTTTTTTAAAAAATAGTAGACATTAAAAATCAAGAAATTATAAATATAAACATACTTAAGCGTATACAATCCTAATTATTATCAAATTAATTACATAAATAAATTTTAATTCAATTACATATAATAGAATTGAAAAATAATACTTTGAACGTGCATTTATATGTTAAGAATAAATCATTAAACAAAACTGTATGAGAACCAGAATTAAAGCTGTAACCAGCAGGTAAGTATGAAAACAGCAAAATGATGTCATTTGACAACTCAAAAAGTAAAATACAACAAAAATTAAAAATGTTCGTTGATGGAGTTAGAACAAGAAGTCTTGCCTGCAGCCCATTGTGTTTCAACTGTTTGACAGCAATTTCAAGTTTTCTCGTAGGATCCTCAAAATCATTGATTGTGCCCCTATAAACACATCCGAAACCACCTTCTCCTATCATCATAGATCTACTAAAGTTTTTTGTGGCATTCCTCAATTCCTGATAAGTGAAGATTTTGAGATTGCTTGGACTCTGTTTAAAACTTGGATATGGCAACCTCTCGATAGAACAAGTACTCGTGTCGGATGCATTCTGAGAATTGAACGCCGAGCCAGATCTTTTGAAGCCAAAATCTGTAGAAGTGTTGCTGTTAGACCGGAAAGAAGCATACTTTGCATCACTCCTTTCTTCCTCCTTGCTTCCTCTCAGAAAGGGTGGCCACTTCATCTTCATGCCTTCTTTAGCGTCTCGACACCGTAGACTTTGCTCCACAGATCAGCAAAGTGGTCTCAAAACCTCCAGTTTGGCTAAAGAGAAAAATGAAACCATATATTAGCTGGTTCTTTAATTCACAACAGATCTAATTTGGTATGTGCTTTCATTTAGTTCCCGAGAGCCTAGTTCAGCTTTATAATGCCCTTTTCCTAAAAAGTTGAAAAGTGCTTCAGATTTATGGTGTGTTCGTCTGATCCCAATCTGTTGTTTGCAGTGTGTGTAAAGCTGCTGAAATATGTAAAACGCAAGTAAGCCGGATGGAAAATCAGGTCATATTCCGGGAAATCGATGGTGAGGTAAGACCCAAACAAGGCTACAGATAGTCCGAAACAAAGTCTTTCCCACCCTAAAAATTCCATCTTCACGGGTTACAAATTAACACATCTAAGCAAAAAAACAAAAAGAAGAGAACAAGGGTCCTGCTGTGCGCACCACCTTCCTCGGTTTTGTTTCCCAGAACGGAGGGTAAAGAACTCACCCGCCGGTGTTGTTGTTGTCTCTTCCTTGACCTCAAACCACCACTTAAAACTTCACAAGATCATCTTCAAACAACTCCCCCTCGCCTCACCCACCAAAATTCTCAACCCGCCCGCTCCCAGAAATGGAAGGGGAAGAAAGAACAGGTCTGTGCAGGTGTGGGGAATTGAGGAGGAAGGGGAGGTGGGGGGATTGAAGTTTGTTTTTGTGGAAAAAGGAAGCAGGGAAGAAAGAGTTGTGTGAGGACCTGTTGTAATAGTTTATTTCATTTTATTCTGAAAAGATGGGTGGAGAAGTAAGCTTTCGTTCATTTATTATTTATATTAATTTTTAAATTTTTATTTTATTTTAACGATGATATTTTTTTTTTTAAAATTAATATAGAATAAAGACCTAATCATATGATTTTAAAGTTTCTTTCCGAAAATATTTATGTTCTCACTTAAATCCGAATTTAAAGCATCAAGATGCGGAGAGTGGTGGTGGTGTACGTTGCGTTGAAGTGGGAAAAGACCGTCGGCCGCCATTTTTGAAACTCTCTGAACACCTTGACCGTTGTTTTCAATCTTTTGACCGTGCCATTAGCTGGATACTTGGGTCTGATTCAATCTGCTCTGTTCCGCTGTTCGGAATGTGTTTACACTGTACATGTAGATTGGGTAACGGTTTACAAAGGAGGTCTTGTTTGTTTAGAGAAAGTTTCAACAATATATAGTATTTTGATATCTGTGCAAGATAGGATATGAAAAAAAGGAATACCAGATTTTTCACTTCAAGATGTTGGAGATTTGACAAGAATTGTGTACTACACACACCTGTACACCATGACTGTTAGAGAAAAAGAAAATAAAAAAAAGGAAAAATTAAAAATAAGAGAAAAAGAAATAAGAAAAAAATAAAAAGGGAAATGAAATAAAAAGAAAATAAGAAAGAGTAAGAGAGAAGGAGATAATTAGGAAAGTACTAAAATTTGAAGTTAAGGTGTTTATGCAAATATATATACGAATTGACAGAAATTTCCTAACAAAAGTAAATTTGTATATCATCGACTTGAATTTATAAATTTTATAATAATAAATACTTATAAAAAACATTAATATATTATTTTTATAATATTAATATTTAGATAAAAACAATAAAAATACTAATATTTTTTATTTTACTATTAATATTATTCTATAATAATATTATACTTTTATAATATTACTATGTTGCTTTTAGATAATAATATCATGTTTGGACGGAGGTATTTCTTGAAGTCGCAAGGTCTTTTGTCAAACCGAACTCCAGAAACGAGAAATTCCGAAACTTCCGCTTGTAAGTTGAAAATGATGGGTTGATGTGTGTGCGACCAAAAGAGTTAAGTGAGAATTGATTTTGAAATCCTCACCTAATCGTAACCTTGAGACTGTAAAAACACCTTTTCTAATGTGGCAACAGTCAAATCTACCGGTAAATAATTTATGATGCGTGGTTGACCTTCAAAATGGACCATTGGAATGAGAGTGGTGGGTAGACGTGAACCGATCGAATCTGAAGCGTAGGACAACAGATCAGAAGACAGAAATGAAGGTTTGATGACTTTGATCAGAAGTACTTTTACAGTCATGGTAACGTAAGAGTTTCTTAATATACTTTTTTTTATTATGACATCTAATTACGTTAATATTTACGTATTTTTATTACATATTTATTTAAATATTAAAATAAATACAAACATATATATATATATTTCTTTAGGTGTCCATCGATCGTGAAATCGACGGGTGAAATTTAAAAACTTAAAAGTTACTCTCTCTCGTACAGGTGAAATTTAAAAACACTCTTTCTTCACCTAAAAAGACGTGTGTACTCTCTTTCCCTTAACTTTAAAAATTCACTAACATGCGTATATTTCGAATTGTTGTATTAATTAACTTATAATAATTAATTAATTTTTCATTAATTACAAATACGGTGATTAAATTTGAAAGAAGTTTGTGAATTTTTTTTAAAATAATTTGATTTTAATAAAAATAATTCAGGTTGGAATTTTTTTAACTTAAATATTAGGGTGGATTTTTTAAAAAAATAATTCGATTTTAATTATGTAGTGTTTAATAAAAATAATTCAGGGTGGATTTTTTTTAACTTAAATATTAGGGTGGATTTTTTAAAAAATAATTCGATTTTAATTATGTAGTGTTTAATTAAAATAATTTAGGGTGGATTCTTTTTTCACTTAAATATTAGGGTGAATTTTTTTTAAAATAATTCGATTTTACTTAAAAAATATTTTGATTAAATATTTAAAAACACTCCATTTTCAATCGATTAT
>JAMKPZ010001241.1:0-49158 GCA_024699675.1 Amphibolis antarctica
GGAAGAGTCATGAACTGTATCAATGGTAAAATAAGGTGCAAGTTCAATATCATACATCAAATTAAAAGCAAGACAATATGAAATCACAGTCAAAAAAACATTGGCAACGTAGTTAAAGCTGAAATGATTGTTATGGTTGAAGCACAACAATTATTCTTCTGGAAGATATACAATGGAGCTCAAAGATTCACAATCTGACACATCATGACCAATGTCAAAAGATGGCAAGCCCCGCCAAGTCCAACAAGTGTTTCAAAATATAAGTCCAACAAGAGCTAAATGAATAGACAACAAAACCAAAGAACCAGAGAACAATGGATTGAAGCCCAGTCAGATAAAAAATGGTAAGAAAGTCTATATCAAAAAAATCCAAGAAAGTAGTAATGACTGATAAAAAATCCACCATTTTAAGTGGCAATGACTTGCCTTATCGTTCGAGATACTGTAGGGTGATAGTTTCTACTCACTCTCTTGCTCGCAATGGCAGTATATCACAATCTGTTTCTTAGGATTCTTTGCTACATCCATTGACGAACCCAATTTGTCTAAAATGAGTGTGTTCTTTTGTAAGAACATTCCATGGATGCCTAAGATGATCTGCAGTAAATCACCTCCTTGTAAACTTGATACTAAGTCCTCATTCTTTTGGTAGAAAAAAATTAGCCCGATAATTAACCATAATCATCAGTCTATGGCTAGGTGCTTCCATAAAGGAATCACCTCAATATCCTTTTCCAGTTATGATGTGATATTAGATGATGAGAGATTAGGAACTTGCTTCCGAGTATTAGTGAAGGAATCATGACCCAAGCCACTATTTTATAAAATCAATTGGATACATCAACATCTACTTTTAACCATGGAGTGATCAAATCAAACCTTGAACAAACAAGATCCTTATTGTGTCTCCTCTCACCCTTCCAACTCCAAAAAGATTCATATTGGGTTCGATAGCTATGCTTGACTTGTCCCATGAAAAATAGAGAACATATGAACCCAACTTATAACTAGTGATTTCTAAAGGATCATAAGAATCTAAGATTATATAGGATCGATCCCTTTAATAGGAATGTATTTTGCTATTACTCTTAAGGGTTTCATTTACTGCGTCTTTGTGCCAATCTATTCACTGAAAATCCATCACTACTGGTTTTCTTTCAGATGGGAGATGTTTAAACCTCTTAAGATGGCCATAATCTACGCCCGACATTTAATGCATGTTGAACATAAATGCATAAATTAATGCCTTGAATCCAATAGTTTTGAGCGGTAAAATTTTCAATATGAAATTTTCTTTTGAACATATGTGAGAGTTGCATAGAACCAACGAGTCAATAAGATTTCAAATACCGTGAATTACACAACAACGTGCATTTTGATAGTCCCATGGTATTCCAACAACAAAAACTGCTATAAAACTACAAGGCTGCTTTACCACCAGATAAAGTTCTAGATAATGTTAACATTCCCAACTAACCCAAAATTCCTTCCCTTATTAAATAGAATACTAAATATATCATCTACCGTTGGTCACACAACCAAGTCATCATGGACATAATATAACAGTTACAACTAAGCGTGGTTATATATAATATGAAAATGACAGGAGCGTGGACTAGCAATTCAACCATATATTATGATAATTGCAGACCATTCATTGCAGACAAGTTAGAAGCTCTGTCGATGAAATATCAAAAAATTTAGTAGTTGAGCTACTTAGCTTGTTGGGAGCATCCTCCATCAAGAAGGGCTGCATACTCTGTCAATGCTGGAAGACAGGCACAGCTGGACGTCCTCTAACTATGTTTAATACACCTCTTGCAGTTGACTGTGGAATAGAAGAAATTCAGATTAAATATTGTAATCAGCATTACATGTTGTCCACGTCATCCAGCTATCTATTTTACCTCATAGAAGGAATTAAAATTCAGACGCATTAGGAATCTTCTCAAATAAGGAGCCCGCTGACTCCCTGCAAGCCGGCTACTACGAAGTATTGTGTATAGAGAATTTGACTTTTTGTTGAATTCCTGGGGAGGGATAATGAAGATAATTACGTTTTGAAAATAGAATCATTATGTTTTTGGAGAAAATTAAAGAATAAAGAAAGTAGGAACACAAGAGATTGTTTTAATATCAGCAATAAAAGACATCACAAAATAGAGGTAATTTTAAAAAATGATCTGTAGATTATCAGGTTGAATAACTTTCTTTGCATGAGTTTATGATGACCGGTTGAGCATAGATTGAACAAAAAATGCTGTTGTAACAATTTGCTTGCTGATTTCAACCAGCACAGTAATGACCTTGTTCTATTGGAGAATACTCTTAGGTAAGCAGGAAACGGCAAGAATTCAAAATATAACAAATGCTGAACATCTGAAAACATGGGATGATAGGAAATAACTTTTGTAGAACGTTTCATTCAATGTATCAAGGTGAAAGGTAATCTGAAGGCAGCACCCCTTAAAAATGCCTAAAGTAACGGGTGAAAGGCAATGCAATAGCCCCATTGAAGACATGTGATAAGTGACATATAAAAGAAACGTGTATTTAACTTGACAATAATAATCTACTCATTTAACTAAATAAGATAATCAAATGCTATAAAAATAATGCAGTGTAATATTAATAACATACGTCATATGTCTTCTAGTCATATGATACAACATTGAATATTTAAAAAATTCTAACAAATAAAAAGGACTTAAGTCGTGTATATATTTTCTTGTGCATATCAGCATATGTGCACAGAAAATGTTAAGAGGAATAGAAATAGAATAAATTTCTATGTATGTAAAATTGAAAAAAGATGACGAAGATAAAGGAGAGGAAAAGAGAATCAAGAACTAAACACCAAGAAAAGACAAATAAAATGATATAGAAATAAAATAGAAAAATAAAAGAAATAATTGACTTTACAGGAAAAAATAGAAAATAAAAGAATAGAATAAAAGAGAAAAATAAAATAGAAAAAGATAAAAACACTATTATAGGTATCAAATTTCAGAAAGGTAACCAAGAATATTAAGGCATTGATGAAAGTATACCATGACCCATGGAGATCACCAATTGAATCTAACTGCATGAGGACTTACGGCAAACCCCCTTGCTTGGTTTGGCTAGGTAGCCTAAGGCGACTAGCCATGATAACTATGGCTCCATTGACATGTCCAACACGTTACACTATCATATTATTATATATGGCAGCTTAATACATGCAAAAAGATGTTTAAACAAAACCATGGAGTAGGATTGATTGGTGTTCTTGTACCTCAGTTATCTGGTCCAAATCAGATGAAGTTGAAGTCCCTTCATGACATTCAATTATCCAGCAGAACTGCAGGCAAAGTTTCATGATACTGTCAAGTATCCTAGAAACAGACCCAATATCCAAAAAGGATTGAGAGATTAAGGCCGTCAGATACCTGCAGCAAAGTCAACATTATTAGTATGCTGAAAGAATCATACATAATGCAATCCATATTTGGCACAGATCTGTCAGTTGAATTTTTGGATCAATTGAAACGAGGTAATGCACACAAAAAAATGCTTGGTTAGGGGCTGCAACTTGAAACAGTTTTCTTAACCCAATCACACGTTACAATTGCACGATAGCAATAACACGGAATAGTTATGAATGCCCTAGATGCTCAACTATTCTTGAAAGCAACATTGCACACGTACTCTTGATGAAACTGTACAAGCTCAGTAAAATCACGAGAATCTTGGATATGGCCTTGAAGAATGTTCCATTGAGATTCAATAACATCAACCTGAAAAATACAATATTAGCAACAAAAATTAAATAATACAGTAGTAAATTTTATATGGTGACCTACAATTTCTTGCTTAGTTTATCAGTGGATGATGAGATGTATCAGTCAATGAAATCAACACACAGTAACTCAATTGTCAGGGCCTTGGAGTTTCACAAACCCTACCACGTCTCTTAGTATCAACTGTCACTAATACACAACTAAAACCAACATTTCCAAAAACTAGGTTTTCCACATGCTACACGGCTCAATAGTCAACATTTTTTGCAATGTGATGATAAGAAAAGGTAGGAAGGTTGATGTTTCAGCGGCTATTGTTGGGATCTCTATAAATAAAGATTACATGGAGAACTATCACATGGTGAATAATGTGAGGCTAATGTCCACTATTATTACATAACACTTCTTTTCAAACTAGAGCATCCAGATTGAAATAGATACAAATGCAACTAAAACAAAATGATAACCAAGAATGAAAGTAAACACATACAATGAGTGAAGAGCACACAGGAATCATAGAAGTTACCATGACAACAACAATGGCCTGATCTCACACACAGACAACCAATTACATTGATAGAAAAAATAAAAAAAATAAAAAATTACATTGATAGCACAATAAATATGAACATGTTGAACACACTAACAAATATTCTACACTTGTACGACAAAACTAACAAGTTGCAAATACATAAATACCTGCACGCACACAAGCACATTCCTGCAAAATACAACCTTTTACTTTGTACTTTTTTCTGACATCTTCCTTTTGTAACTTTTTAAAATCAATTTTTTTTCCTTTTTTTTATTTTTGTTAGACTTATTCACTTCCACTTGCCCTTTTCTTTTGACATGGCCGACATGTACATACCTCCACCTTCCTCACGTTTTTTCACGTAACCATAGGAATACAAACGTACTTCAGCTACACCCCCACCTTCCATTTATTTTGGATAAAGAATAAAGTAAATATAGTATGAGGCACTTGAGGGCTGATCGTCACCGCTACAACATGGGTTTATCTTCTCTGTTTTTCTCTCTCAAAAATTTAGATTTTAGTACCAAGTGATGATGAGAAAAGGTGAAAGATTGTTATTTCATTGACTACAATTAAAGCTTATAGAAATAGAGGTTACACAGAAGACCATTAGATGATGAGCAATGTGGTAACTCTAAGTAAGATCAATTTTCTTCTTGTTGCATGCATGACACTGAACGGCAAATCCACAAGCTCTCTTGTTATAGTTTGATATTACCAATGGAACCAGAAAAGAGATTTTTCCTGATTTCACAGCACTTGGAACTTAGCCATTCTCCAGAAGTTGAATTTATGATATGAGCACAATATTTCAAACAGTCATCTATGTTTGTACTTTATAACAATGCTATCGTGTGTGACCTCTCCCATGTATCTTGATTTGTTGGTGAGGAATTTGAAGTCTTAATTTAAATAGAAAGGTTATTTCCTAAGATTTGAAATGATAACATCTCAGTCACATGGAGCAACCTTAGTACCTTACCATTGTATCAAGGTTCAGCCTCAATCTTGTGCAGTGAAGAAAAGGCATGGCCCCAAAAATGATTTTAAACAAATATATAATGTACAATATCCCAAAAAGGCAAAATGTTTGCACAAAAATGAACAGAAAACGTCCTAAAGAACATTTTTTTATTTGCAACATTGTAAAACCCAGTACATTCAACTAAGAAAGCAAGTTAGAATGTATCATAAGCTCATTTGGTTGGATTTATGCAAAATGATTTTAAAATGGCATTATAATGGTTGAAATTTTAGAAATTCAATGAAATTACAGATAATGACCTGGATGTAAAATTGCAGGTTTCTGATAAGAAATGCCATATGTTCTCGAATTCTCCACAATGGAGACCGTTGACGACGTTGTAGAGACAAGGCACCATCCTTGTCTTTACGATTGTTAGCAAAATCAGTGTGATCCTGATGCATCACTGACGCCCATGATTTTTCTAATTCCATCTGTGTTCTTTTAAGCCTGACTAAATACTGGAATACCCTGCGATACCTGAACAACATCCACAGCATCATTTGTCAATAACATACAGCAATCCATATTTGGAAAGAAATGCTGCAATAATTAAGATGGAAACCAACTTAGAAAGGACGTCCTGTGTGAAGAAGAGTTGCAAGGGCCAGTTTACGGAATATTCAAGAGAGATGCCGTCCCACCCATCAAGAGAAAAGTCTGAGACACCAACATGTGGAACAATGCCAGAGCTTCCATCTGCTTGAACTTTTGTACTCGATAAATTCACTTGAGTTGACCCAAATGACGCCATCCTGGCAGTGCAGTAATGTAAAATGTTCCAACTTCCAAGTCACTAATATGGATGGTTTCAGAACAATGATTTCACGTACAAGCAAAAAATAGAAAACTGACCTTAAGGATACTCTAGAGAAGTATTTATCTTCATCACTAATGGTTTTTAGTGATGCCTGCAACAAATATAATCTCAATTATGTTTTCACTTTCGATACATTATACAGCACAAATGAAGGCAAAACATAATGCAATAGTAAGATTGCTCTGTTTTGACTTGAAGGTTATATCAAGGAAGACAACCACTTAATTTTTGGAGATCAAGTCACAGATAATTGCACCTTTCTCAAACCCCACATTCATTGATATAAAAGGTTTACCTTTTTATATAGTACAATTAATGCTATTTAACAATCTAACACGAAACAAATGTTGATAAGTGAAAATCAATGCATGGTAATGCTCTCCCTCATGTTATAGCATATATATCTAGTACACCTAGCTTATTACAAAGATGATCGTACAAAGTGAAGATAATGTCATCCATAATGAAGTCACAACTATAATGACAATCCATCTCATTGTACTTGGTTCATTCATGAAATGTCAAATTATTTACAATAAAATATGGTGGTTTGATTATCATGATGTATGAGAATAGGCTCACTAACAAAAAGCCTAAGTTCAACCAAAAAAGAGCATAGCTTATCATCTCACATATAGTCAATGACATGACTTGATAATCTATGTCTGCACTATCGGTCGTCAACTATTGTTTGGCCCCCTTCTTCTATTTCCCACAAGGCTAGGACAAGGCCTCTAGTGTCAGTCTCCTACAACAAGATCTCTTCTTCATTGGAGTTGTTGTGATTGTGTTGGACGTTCATTGGGCATTGGGCTTACCATGATGTGCATCAAGTAGACCTTTGCTTAGGGGCCTTCCTTTTGTTTTGTTTTAAAACCTATTTCGTGGTAATCTTTCCCTTTACGTAAATTGCCAACCTTTTTGCCTTACGAGGACCAAACTTGTCGATATTTTTGTCACCATCACTTTTTATATCCCTTTTCAGGCAAGACACTAGAAATCAATCCATTTATATTCAAATGAACATGATAGTCATCCATACTTACTTTACTTATCAAAACTGGATGTTTCATCTTGAACCACTTTCTTCAACTCAACTTTGTAAAAGATCATTCTTTGTCTATCCTTTCGCAGGACCACAAAGACTTTCAAGGACTTGACAATGTCTGCCTCTCATTTTTCCAAAGGTTTGACGATGTAGGGAGGGATGGATATTATCGTTTTGCTGTTGATTGGTATGATCGACCTTGACTTTTATGTAGAGAAAACCTTGAAGATAGGTTCATCATTTTCACTATTGCTTGAGTCTTCAATCAACATGGCAACCCTTTCCGACTTCTTCGAGGGCTATTTAAGGAGTCTTTTATTCCTTTTCATTTCCAGTGGAATATCTACCATCATGAAAATAAACTTCATGGACTCCAAAAGGTCATTGTTTTCCAAAGTATTGATAAACTCTCCCATTTTGGACATACTTGAATCATTGATGCAACAACGAGGGCAAGACAGTTTCAGTGCATCCAAGACCAACCTAGAAGGACTCTATAGGTCACCACATCAATAACATAAAAGATTGCTTTAGCTTCAAATTTATCGAAACCTATGCGAAGGGTGATTACTCTAATGGGTTTGTATGCATGTTGATTAAATCCATGCACAATGATGTCCAAGGGTGAGAGGTCAACCTTGGTAATTGACAAGGTAGAAAATGATGTGTGTTGTATTGCTAATGACAAAAATGTACAAGGTATTTATACACACTTAAATGGGTAAACAGATGTTAACCCATTTCTAACTATACTACTCAACAGACAACCTCGCCAAAGTTGTTAATGGCATCAGGTTTAACAAAAATACTTAATAAAATAAGCTTTGATTCACAGGGTGACCCTCAATATGTCATTTACAATACAATAGACGATTATAGTCCATATATTTTAACATATCTCAACTAAAGATAACAAGAGGGTATTTGCTATTAGTAGCACCTCCTACTTCGGCTATGTGTGTTTCATACGTAATCAGATCTAGCAACATCTAGATAATTGCTTGCTCAACTTGGGAGATAGCTGTAGTGCATTGTGCACACTTAATTGGGCAAAGATCTTCAGGTGAGTGATGACATCATAGTTGACTTTAGTTTGACAAGCATTAGCCCCTTTATCCTTCTCATCCTTCTCTTTATTGGTTGGCAGACAACAGGATGGACAACCTTACATCCTTCTGTGTTGGCTTGGACACATCTCTAGAAGGTATGGCCTTCACTTTACGAACATGGATGAAGTTGGCTTTCTCACCTTCACTATCACTGGTGTCTCCCCAGAACAAGGGTGGAATCTCTTCTTAGTCATCAACTACCTCCTTTCCTTTCAAGGAGCAAGTAACCATACGACATTTATGAGGAGTACATCCTACACCTCTATGTCAATCGCCCAAGGTGCATGGAACAATGAATTTAGCATGTACTCTTATATCTTTTACAAGTGCCCTTGGCCTGATAAATAATATTGTGGGGTGGTTTTTCTAAATAAAAAAAAGTGAATGGGCATCACTTTCCTTGTTTGTATTCTTCAAATTTATTTATCAACCATTGAAGTTTCTAGAAAGGAGAGAACGACTTCAATTGTGATTGAGATGCCACTATCTTTTCCTTTTTCTTTAGCTTTTTAAGGTGATTCAACATGTGTTAGAAGCTTCTTAGCACTACTAGACTTGATTGCATATGAAAGGCACGTAGTCGAAGTAGGAGGTGCCTCTAACAACAAATGCCCTCCTATTATCTTTAGCTAGGATGATATGTTGTTAAAATATATGAACCATAATCGCCCATTGTATTGTAAAGGGCATATCGAGGGTCACCCCGTGAAGTAGATCTTATTTCATCAAGTATCTTTAGTAAACCTAATGTCATTAACAACTCTAACCAGTTTATCAATAACTAAGGCTAACCTCTTGCCTTCGAACATCGTCATGCATGGATTCAATCAACATGCACAGAAACCTATCAGGGTAATCACCCTCCACATAGGCTTCAATAAATTTGAAACTAAAGCAACATTTTATGTTATTGATGTGGTGACCTCCTATAACCCTTTTGAGTAGGACTTCAATGCATCGAAACTTTGTCCTACCCTCATTGTTGCATCAATGCTTCATGTATGTCCAAAATGGAAAAAAAAAGTATAAAAATGGAAGAGTTCATTGGTACTTCAAAGAATGACCCTTCGAAGTCCATGAAGTTCATTTCCATGATGCTAAATATTTCACTGGAAATGGAAAGGAACAAAAGTCTCCTTAGAGGCTTAGACAACCCACAAAGAAGCTAGCAAAGGTCACCATGTTGATTAAAGACATGAGCAACAATGAAATGTTTCAAGGTTGCACCACACCAAAGCTAATTGCTCATTCTACATGACGTATAGTAACGAGTTTTCCCAAACGTCATCCCAACCAAATTGGCATGATTTATTTATTTTTGTATCTTTGTATAGCTTAACATTAACAAAGAGAATCACAAGTTTTATATGAGATGATTAAGACTAGGATTGAATGGATATACAATAACCCATATAACATAAGACATTAATTTAACAGAATGTTTAGAGTTTTGACAATGTTAGAGTACCAAGGATTTGGAATACATTAAGAAATGCCTGGTTAAATCAACTTGGTAGATAAGTAAGCAATTTTAAGCTATCAGAATACCATGCATCTTTCTTCGTACATGTAGCTGATTCAAAAATTGTTAGGTAAGACAATCTATTCAACTGGAAAATGCTCACTATTCACTAGTACCTTAAATACTTAACCAATAAGAAAGGATACAAGTACACAAACCCTGCATACCATGCTTCACTACCTCATCATTTGCTAAGAGAGTTTTCTGACTACTGTCTTCAGATTGAGGTTGAAGTCTAATCAAACTAGACTACTATGTTTCTAGTAATATTTACAGATAAATACATGAGATCATATGTAGAAGTTACCAACTGAAACGGGATCATGAGATCTGCTTCTGCAGTTGATTGGCGAGGTGGTAATCGCATCAATTTACGACTCTCCTCAAGGAAGCACTGCCATCATTTTCAATTGATTGTAAAAATGAGATATATGTTTCAGAGAACAAATAACAGATCCAGAAAATATAAATCACAACAAACAATATATAATGGCAAGTGAGGCACATTGATACTCATGTAAACTAATGGAAAAAATAATGAATGGAGCAATAAAAAACTCAGACCCACATTTAATCTATAATAGCAATAGTTATTTACTAAGCATACAAAAGAATCAACTATCATTATTGCCTAACAGATCCTTTCAGTTGATTTGCACATGAACACGTAACTTTCAATCACATTGTATGGACGTGGTTATGATGGACATAGCATGCCATACACACAAAAAGTGTGCTTCGAAAATAATCTGATTAAAAAGTCTCTTTTTCTCATTTACATGCACCATAAGAGAAAAAGCCACAATAAGCAGCAAAAATGGTGAATTCATAGTCAAAATGTGGAATTTCTGAAGAAATATTGTAAGTAGAACTGTAAGAATCTAAATATGAATCACTTTCCCTAAGAAAATATAAAAATCTACACAATTTAAATAGGCACTCCAGATATCCAATTCCACGGGTAGAGTTTGACCCAAGGGACCTAGACTATTTATTGAACACTGATGATAAAATCAAATGGAATTTTCTTGGTATTATATTGAAAAGACTAAAAATACCAGCAGTTAAAAATCTACACCAGGTGAAACATGCTCAAAAAATGGTTATCTTCGTGTTTTTATTTGTTTATTCCATTAAAAAATTAAAAAGACCAGCAGTTAATAAATTATTTATGTGAGTGGTGATTGAACATATATATGAATCGTTTGCAGTATGGAATTTTTAAAAGAAAAAATTATGTAAGTGGAAGATATTATCAAGAAACAAACCCACCCAGCTACTTAAGAGGAATAAATTAATTAAAAAATATGAACACACTTTTCAAACAAAAATTCTTCTAGAACAAATCCCAACAATATTATTGGAATTTTGTAAGTTACGAAAAAGAAAGATATTTTTTATAAAATTTCACCTGGAAAAAATCCCCCTTTGCTAGTAGAAAATAATCTTTGAGTGCCTTCAAATGACCGTTCAAGTCAGCACGTATCACCACAAGCTATATAAAAAGTGGCAGAACTTTGTTCACATTAGCATTATAGAATTAATATAGAAATTGTTTGAATCAACAAACCTGCCAAAGATGATTGGCTGCAATAGTTTGGACAGAGTCAACAGCACATTCAAAGGATCGCCTATGGAATTCAGATGACTTCTGCAAGAAAAGAATCAAAGATGAAATTTTAAGATACCCTAGCCAGTGAACATTATGTGTAGAATGCACATAATACTGTTGTATTACATGAAGGCAACAAAAATGGCGATATAAACCACTTCAGCAAGCAAGAAAAATAAAACCTTTAATTCCTGAAGCATCAGATCAATTTTATCAGCCTCAGACTGTGGAAGTAATTCTTCACCAAGCAGATTACTCTCAGCAGAAATATCTGATTGGCAAGCAAAGCTCCACAAAAATCCTTGAGCCTTATGAGAAAATTTCTGCATTATCTGCCGCATCTTATCTTCTGGGAATCTGAAAGATGCACTTGGATTTCGTAGGACCCTTATTGCTTTACCAGAGAAAAGTATTGATTCTGCAGTTTTCATACTAATGTATTCTGGTAGCATGTCCTACATGAATACACAGAAGGATCAATTCAAGGCAACAAACTCTAAAAATCCTATAGAGAACATTTTCTTAACACTTCTCAGAAATCACAACTTAAATAAAATAGAAATTATGGAACTGGTCAAAGTGACATTGAAATATGGTTTCAAAAAGCACCAAAATAAGTGGATAACTGGATAAGAAACAACAATACAATAATGGTTAAGTAGTTGCCATATGTGTGACTGGAAGTAAACTACAAGCCTTCTTAAATTACCCAAAGAACATTGTGCTTCAACCTAGTGGAAGTGTTGAATTTTGATCAAATTTTTTTACATGAGAAATATCTAATTAAGGAAAATCCATCATTTAGAGACTTCTGGATAAACCTAGACATCTGCAGGTAGGGAAGAAGCACTTTCGGTCTAGGAAATCATGGCATAAATAGCTACAATGAAAATAATAATCTGATTCATAATCCCACTACATGAGGTTGACCATAGAATCCTTTTTGTCTATGCATTTCTATCTATAGTTAAATCTTTGGTTAAATTACATAAATTTAAATCTTTTCTCGCAATTTATAACCAAGTAATTTTAGACTTTCCTCTCCTGTCTGATGCATATAAAATGAAAACTAAATTAAAATTTGGAACACAGAAAATACACCTGGAACTATGATACTGAACTAAATTGTGAAAAAAAAATACGGTAGGCTTCACAAAACATACCAAAAATACATGAAAACCCAAGTGCCAGTCAGTTAGAGATGCATCAACAGATGACTTCTGATTCACTCTTTCAAATTTATCAGAGAATGATAATTCATATTCATCATTCGTATTTTGTTCCCTGAACATTATGTATGTAGTGAGCAGTGATACAGACAAGTAACAAAGGAAATAGATCCAATGAGAGATTACCTTCTAATGAAAAATTCTCCATGTGGATCATGAAGAATACCATATACCACCCAAGATGCTAATTGGTTGTACAGTACTTGATGAGCATGCCAAAGCAGCCTGTTATTCACACGATCATGATATGGAACAAGATAACCAAAAATAGGATTTACAAGATTATGCGGCTACTAAATACTTTCCAGGCATGGTACCAAGAAACTGCAAACATTTTTTGGGGTAAGAGAGAGGAAAATTTCCTTAGAAAGTATGGGGAACGGAATTTTTTCTGTCATTCAAAGGGAAATGCAACTCAAGACAACAATTTGTCGCTGAGTCTATATGGCCAAGTAATTTGAAATAACAAATTTGAACTTTCAGGCTTAAATGATATTATGTTTTAAAATTGTAGTTTTTTTCTTGAAAAGGGAACATGTCCTTTTAAGATAATAAAACTTTTTGCACAGACAGCAAAAAAGACTTACAAACCAATCAAAAGCTCTTAGACAAAAAGCATATAACCATGAAAAAATTATTGCATTATAACATGCAAGTCTGTAACCAAACTGTATAAACTTTTCATAATCAAATACTGAATAAAAGTCAATTATGCCTTGAAGGATCTATTGTTTATTTAACATCCCTAATCTGGTTGGTAACCACAAAATCATTAGCATGGTTTAAAGTCCAATATGGAAATACATGCACTAAGTGTGAAAATTCAAATGAAATGCTAACAATGACTTTGGAAAGAAGATTCCATTTGGAGCATGGCAAAGATAAAATACTTTAGTACCTTTGGACACAAGCTTGTAGTTCAGGTACCCCACAATGGCAATGCTTGTGGAGAAGGTTGAGAAGTTGTCCTCCTCTGATGTCATCTCGTTCAATTTCATTAATAAGTTCATAAAGAGGAGGCAAAAGCATATGGAACTGGCATAGAACATCAATTAATATACAGAGATAACCCAAAAAGGAGGTATAAACATACTGGTTTCTTTGACAGTTATCCGTAATAGGTATGATGACATTTTTCAGACAAAATGGTGATATATTAAGTTAATGAAAACTGTACTGTCCCAGTAAACTACATGCGCATTTCAAAGAGAAAAGTTTTACAATTCGATTCCAAAAACAACAAAATTCTTTGTCCATTGCGTATCAGGTTAAAAACAGAATTTCACATATGGAGAATGCTCACAAAATTCTAACAAAATTTTTTTTGAAATGATAAAAATTTTCTTTCTCTTTGGAGGATTAAACTCAGCCATATAATAATGAGATGAAAAAAATAGCACACTGAGGCTTACATATAGCAGTTCCGGTATTCTACAGCAGAAATCATTATCGTTTTACACGGCATGAAACAAGCAAATGACATATGACAATAGAGCAAACAAATATATGTCTCGGAAAACGACAGAAATGAGGGTGATAAACCTTGTTGAGACCTTGCGTCACCGATGCCAGAACAGGATCCGGATCGGAGAGCAGGTTCTGCTCGACTTGTAGAACAGCAGACCTGTAAACCGACAAAACCTCCACGATGCCATTGGCAACAGCTCTCTGGTATGCACTACCCTTCCTGGCCTCCCGTTTCAGGGACTCGGGCGTGGGTACCCTTAACGAAGCCGACGGTTTTGCTCTTATCGAACTCAAATTACGAGACAAAGTTGCGAAGCGATCGAGCTCCCTGTAATAGTACCCTAAAGGAAGGAGCTCCTCAATTACACCCCTGCACACAAAAGCAGAAACACAATACAACCTCGAAGGAAGGCAAATACAAGCTCGTGCTCAAATGCGACACGGCGAAGAGCGTCCGCCTGCATTCTGAATATCACTCATGACAATGGTGCAGAAACGAGCACCAACGAAAGGATCGCGCACCTACCTTTGGGAGGGCTGGATGAAGGTGAGATCGGAGGCGAGGCGGAAGGTGGGAGAGCTGTCCAGGTCGGGAGGGGGAGCAACGCCTAGGGCTTCCAAGTGCTCGCGCTCGTCAATCACAAAATCGCCGGTGTACCCCAGGAGTGACAGAAGTAGCTCGTGGAGCATCCTTCCCTCCTTCCTCTGGTTCGGCCTTTTTCCCGTTCTCTCCCACTTCTCCACGGTTTTCAGTGCTCTCCGCTCGCTCGCGTACTTTATTGTTTCATTCGAGATTGAGGTACGTTTACGAAAACTTTTTTTTTATAATTTGAATAATTAAAAAATTTAAATTTAAAATTAATTTTATGAATAAAATTAAAATTATATAATAATTTAAATAAATAAAATGTATATAATAAAGTTAAATTAAATTTTAAAAGTTAAAAAAATTAATCGTGAATACACTTAAAATTATAAATAATGGAAAGATATGAAAGATTCATTCTTGAAATTGAGGTATGTTTAAGAACCTTTTTTTAATTTGAAATTGATTTTATGAATGAAGTTAAAATTAAAATTTAAAATTTATATAATAATAATGATATTAAAAATAATTTTAAAAATTAAAAAAATTAGTCGTGAACACGTGCGCGGGACATTTCCTTCTGTTAGGGCTTTTTTTCCATAAATAAATGGTGTATCAGAGATTCAGAGTAACGTTTTTGTGCAGGTGTTCGTAACTATTTTTTATTTTTAAAATTATAATTTAATATAAAATTATTTTAATTTATAATATGAATTTGATTATATAGTATAATATTTTAATTAAAATAAATGATTAAAAATTACAAAAAATATTAAAAATTATGCAGTAAAAATAGTTATCCAATATTCTAATTCAAGTAAAAATATTTTATATTATATTTATATTTTTCCAGTAATCAGATTTATATTGTCAGTTCACGAATTATGTGTTTTATCATAAGGATTTCACTGATTGAGAGCCGGCGGCTCAAGTGTTCCATCAACAGAACGATACATTTGATTTTATATTTTATTATATTTTATTTTGATAAAAAAATTAATTTAAGCAAAATGTAGTAGAGGATCTCCAACATTGTGCCCGTGCGAATTGCCGTTCATGGTAGGAGACGAAAAAATAATCATATTTATTAAGTTATTATATAATTATAAATATATGATAAAATTTTTATTTTAATCAAATAAGTATAATTTATTGATATAATTTTTAAAAAATTTCAACTATTGACATCGTAATCGAAATATCTTAACAAGTAACAATTAGATTTAGTTGAAATTTTAATATACAGTAAACTATAGCTATAATTATATTATAATTAAATTTAAATTTTAAATAATGATAATAATATAAAAGATGACTCTAAAGAAACTCTTTTGAAATTCTTCTAAAGAAATTTCTTAGACTTCGTTTGAAGCTATGACAAACTTTGATGCATTTAATGGACAAAACTTCTCAAGTGAGACATACAGCTTAAAACGAGGAGAGAGGAGTTAAAAATATACACGCAAGCTACGTGAAAAATCGAATGAATGATTTTTACTTTTTACTGTAATAAAAGGGTATTTGACAAAAACACTGCAACAAGGGAAAAAAATGGTCCTTGAAAATCCTTTCTCAAACAAAGTCCTTATATGCTAATGGGAAAAAAAAGATCACGTAGCATTTACTTGCTGAGCTTAATTTCACGAAACAAAGCATTTACCAAACTCAAAATAGAATCATAAGCCTCATTTGTTTTACTAATTTTAACTCTACACAAATTTTTATATATCATTATCATTAAATAAATTTTTATTTTATAATTTATTATGTAATTTTAATATTATTTACAAATTACTCTTAATTTTAACTCTTTGTAGTTATTAAAATAAAAATTAAAATTAGATAAACAAACAATACCATAGATTACTCCTACGATGTCAGTAAAATATAATGATTTATCTCCGTCCTACAGCCGAAGCAGCTGCATGATGAACAATCGTCGCAGTTTTTTGATTTAACACAATAAAGGCATGGTTCAGTGAACCAAGGGAAAAAAGATCCAAGCCGGAGTTTAACATAATAAACTCGAGAATTTTGCAAAATCCGGGTTCCCCGATAAACAGAGAGACCTCTTGAAATAACGTCATCCACTGCACTCGCACATTGATCTAAGCAAATGCTCCTGCGCAAGATGGCGAAGGTTCTTTCTTTCTCTTTACGCTGCTGTACTTCTTTGTGATGAACCTGGCAGGAACATGGATAGAGAACAGTCAGCTTCAATGCTAAAGAACATTAGGGTGCCTCAACAGGTGCAACGTATTTCTTAAAAATCCATGGTGATATGTGTATTAGATTGTGATTCACCTGAAAAAGTCCCTCCAGAGTAATTCAAACATCAACCAGTTCATACCATCATCAACAGCACCATCTCCTTTAGGCCGCGTAGTCCTGGCAATTACTCTAAAAAGGGAGAGATCACGGTTACATGTTATAGTGCACAAAATTAAACTTTTCATGCATGTTATTTGAAGGCTACAAGAAAACGCATGCGGCATGCATAAACGAGGGAAACCCGAAATGCACATAAACAATTCCAGTATGCATATTTATGTAAAAAAGATTTCCTACATGTCTCTCCAGTTCAACACACACAGATCTCTGTGACTACCTTTAGTAGTTAATATTCACACCAATATTACCACAAAGACTATATCAAAATATTTAAATGAACACCTCAATATACCTTGTACTCTTCTTCAACTCATCAAACAAGAAACGTGGAGAAATACATCCCATGGCAAGCCATGGCGAGATTTTGCATGAGAAATTTGCACCATATATGCTCTCTCTCTTGTTGTCTTTGTTCGGTTGTGCAGGGTATTCAGCAGCAAACTTTTTCAATCTACACAATGCTTCAGATTCGCCACCGGTTAAAGAGCCATTGACAGCAGTTTTTCCATTCTGAATTGGAAAAAATGTGAGCTTGAAGTGTTAGTAATATGTATGGTTCAAGGTTGTATCCGTCGCACAAGTCCATTGTGTTTATCTTATATAGATAACAGGAAAACTAGTACTACGAGAGAATTGATTTCTACAAGTGCACCCAAACACAAATGAACAAGTTAATGGTTGGACAGGAATAAGTATAATGAAATTCAAGCATGTCTGATAAGAGAAGAATCAGTAATACAACTGCAATTTTCTTGACATTTGATTACTTCAGTTAGCCACAAGGGTCGTGCAAATAAAACGACTTTTTCTTTGGTAAAGTATGCCTATTTTCTGTTAGTGATGGAAAAGCTCTTGGTAAAGAGTTGACAAAAGTACCATATTATTATTATAGTGTTATGAGAAGTTTTTTTAAAAGATAATGGTTTCATGGCATTGATTAAAAGATGACATCCTAACAGACAATTGTCATATACCACATCAAGATTGTTTTACTATTATTATTGTTGTTGTTAACTTGTTATTTACAAGTTCCACTCACAAAAATATTAATAAAATATCCTTATTTTTACTTTTACAAGTCAACTGTATCATTCATTACAGTTACCACTAATGCCATGTACAAATGCATTGCATTATTCAAACACCATATAATGTTTACATTTGATAAGAACATTACATATTGCATGGAAAGAGTCCACTGTAGAAGCAAAACATAGGCCCTGATTGGTTCAGATTATGAACCAGGTAGATCATGAGGAATCAGGATTCGGCATATTATTTTTATGCAAATAATAGACATCCAGCCATTTCAATCTTCAAATCATACATTGTACAAATTACAACATACATATATGTTATTTTATTAAACTAAACATTTTTTTATCTTACAATCAAATCTATATCTACATTAAATTTAGTTTTTATCTTTCAAATCATATATCATGCAATTTACACTTATATTTATATCAAGAATATTAGTATCATGAATAGATTTTGATCATATCATTATAATTATCTTGGATTGTGCAGTATTGTATGCACATCTTCTACTACATTATAAGAAAGATTGGAACCTATCCCTAAATAGTCTTCTAACATGACTTTACCCACCAAACTCATCAGAATCAAATTGATTTCACTATTTAATAATAAATATACACTAGTTTAAACAGTATTGATATCCATCGACAAAACCTTCTTTTCCTTTATTTTCCATACTACAATTGTCTCATTCTTTAAAATATAGCCATTTTTGTCTCTCTTTTTTACTCTTCAAACTTTCATCATACTTTAGGTCATACAAATTACATTTACATGCGTTAAAATGCATCCTAACTCAAAACGAATCTTAATTTTCTTTCACCTAAAATCAAGTTGAAAATTTCATTATTTTCTGATTTCATTGTCAATAATATAAAATACTTCTCACATTCAATTTGCATATCTTTTTAAAGCAACTTCATGTGTCAAAATTTAATATTTTCTTCTTTGTGTCTTTCACTTGGTCGATGGTTCCACTCATGTGAATTATAGGCTGTTTCTATCTTTTTGTTGTACTTCAACATGTACTGCTGACATGGAAGAGATGACATCTCTGTGTGAAAGATGGGGAGAATTATAAAACATGTTTTGTTAAAGGAGATAAATGATAGCACATGAAAAGCAGAGAAAATGGTGTTGATGATAACATACAAAAGATGGGTATCTTGACAGTGTTGATGATCGGGGATTTAATAGCACAAGAAACCCACTTATTTGTTTGTCTTGACGGTAATGTGAATAAAGGGGTCGGCTTGAGAATATATTTCAAAATCAAAGTCACAATTCTAGAAGATCACTCTCACATTCTAGCATTCAAGCACAGAAGTCGCTATTTCTAACAGAATAAGTGATAAATGGGAATCAACTAAAAAGAGAAGAATCTGTACCACGGATGAGACTGGATTCAACCCAAGGTCCTTCAAGCTCGGAATCTCTCCAACCTCAATGTTACCCCTCGAAGGCAAACCCTTAATCTGATCCAACGCCTCGATTGTCTTCCTCACTGCCAAGCCCTCCACCTTATCCTTAAACCCACCATAATTTGAAGGCATGTGCTCCACCTCAAACGGCAAATCGTCAGCATGGTACAATGTACTACCCCAGAAATACTTCATCTCCACCCCTTCCTCTTCCATCGCCTTCCCCACCTTCTCTTCCACCCGTACCTCATCATGCGAGACTTCCTGATGCGCAAACACCGCATCAGCGCCAGCGGCCCTCGCCATCTCCACCAGCACGGTCTCGGGCCTCCCGATCCTCACAACAAGATCGGACCCTCGCTCCCTCAAGCTCTTCCTGAGGTCCGACACCGACTCCAGCAAGAACGTGGCCCTGTACGGCCCCGTCTTATCAAATCCTGATGACGACTTCCCATAGTCCCTGGGATCGAAGAGGTAGACGGGGAGAACAGAGACCGACTCGTTGCTGGCGGTGGTGAGGGCCTCGTTGTCGTGGACGCGGAGGTCGTTGCGGAACCATACGACGGTACAGCGGCGAATGGCAGCGGGGTTGGAGGGGTCGGAGGGGCGGCGAGGAAGGTGGCGGAGGGGGGCGTGGAGGGGAAACGCGGAGGAAGAGGAGGAGTGGCGGGAAGAGTTCGATGGTAGTATAGAGGGGGACGAGGTGAGGGAGACGGCGGAGATTTGGGAGGGGATCTTGAGGTTGGAGGAGAAGGGGGAGAGAGGAGGAGTTGGGAAATGTTTGGAGGAGGAGAGAAGCAGGTGTGTGGCGGAGGAGAAGAAGGAGGATAAGGAGAGGGAAATGGACGCGGTGAAGGAGGAGGGGAGCTGGGGGCCGTGTTGCTCGTCGTCCTCCGGCGGAGCGTCGCCGGAGATTCGTGGATGGCCGTCCATGGTTGGTGTGTGCTGAAGAGTGGCGTTGAGGTGGGAGCGAGGGGATTAGGTGGGTCGCGTCGACGACGGCGTTCTTTTATCGTGTGGAAGCTAGTTCACTAAACTCTTTTCTTCTTTTTTTCATTTTGAACAAGTAGTAAAAAATAATTTTTAAATAAACGATATTAAAAAAAATTTAAAATAATTTTATTAATAAAAAAGTAAATTAAAAATATAAATATCATCGTACAAATAAAAATAACTTAAAATAAGGAAAATAAATAATACCTAAAATGTGCCGATTTGTGAAGTGGTGGACTTTTCAGCATCGATAACTTTTTATTGATATTTTATTTTTTTATTAATTAGAGATATCAATATATCGTTCATGATCCGAATCTTTTTATATGATCGTGTTTGATTTTTTAATCGACGATTTTGGTACAGTCCATTTGAAATTACAATGATATTTTTAATTTTTATTTAACTAAAAATTAATATAATATTAATATAATTTATAAGATGGCACAGCTTCAGTACCCGTCAATCATAAAATCAACGGATGAAATTTACGTAATTTAAAAGTTATTCTCTATAAAATTTAAAAACGTACACTCTTTCTTCACCTGAAAAGACATGTACATTTTCTCTCCCTTAACTTTAAAACTCGACCTACGTTTGAATCATTACGTTAATTAACTTATAAATTTTAATTATTTATTTATTGATTACAAATACGGTGATTAAAGTTTTTTAAGTGCTTAATTAATATATGCATTAATTTATTATTTTAATGTGTTAGAGTAAATGATTAATAAATTATTTAAATCAATGACTTAAATTTTTGATGAAGTTATAAAATATTTGTGTGGTTTTGTATTTTATATTTTTAATTAATTGATTTAATTATTAAATATATCTTCAATTTATTTGTGAAATATTCTTATAATTTGTAAAATCCTTAATGAAAATATTACGGTGGATTTGATTTTTAATTAATTAATTTTGAATTAAAAAAGATTTTGATTACCTACTATGTTAAATAATTTAACATTAAGTTCAATATTTCCAGTTATGTTCAATTAATAACTAAATAGATAATTACCAAATATAATTATAATTTTTAAATTATCATCAAATTATGATTAAACATTAATTAAGTTATATCCTATAATCTTGCAAACATATGTGGCAGGAACTTGAAAGACTGGTGTTTAAGTTTAAGTTCATAAGATTCGACGTTTTATGTTAAAAGACCAGACGATTGTATTAAAAAATCAGTGTTTTAACATAAACACGTGATATTTTAAGTCAGGCATGTGCGTTTTAAAGTGCACGTGTGAACAGTGTCAGTGTTTTAACTAAAGAACCGTAACTTTAAGCATAAATGATCAATGTTTTAGCAAGGCATGTGAGATTTTTAAGTTAAACACATGAAATTCAATTTTTAAGTTAAGAATAGTATTTAGGCGTTTTAAGGGTATAACTCTGGATATCATTTGGATATTTATGCTAAAAGACCTGAGACTATATAAATGAATTTAACCGTTGAGTAAGGGGTGATAAGGAGTTTTACTACCTAGGAGGGAGTCGGCGAACCGACATCCAGGGGAGTGTACTAGTTTTCAGGGCCGGCTACTATGTGCTTACCCGGAACTCAGACTCAGCTGAGTAGGGTGATAACAAGTTTTACCGCCCAAGAGGGAGCCAGGGAACCGGTAGCCGGGGGCGTGTACCGGCTTGTGGGCCAACTGTCGTGTGCTTACCCGGAACCCAGACTCGGCTGAGTGGGGGTGATAACGAGTTTTATCTTACAGGTGACCGTAACGCTATGGACTTTACTCTACATCTAGTCATAACGTTACGAGCTTTACTCTATAGCCAACCACAATATTACGGACTTTACAGCTAACCTAACTAAACGGAAGTGGAAATAACGACACTTCCGTCGAAAAAGTGCCAAGTTCTAGTGGAAGTTCCGCTTGGGTGACAACTGCTGTTGAACCAGGGGAGAGCCAGGGAACCGGCAGCTGGGGACGTGTACCGGCTTTCGAGCCGGCTACCACGTGTTTTACTCGGTACTTAGATCAGTGCTAGGTATAGGGGTCACCAATTTTCACCCGTCGATGAAAGATTCAGCATTTTGTGTTAAAAGACCAGACGATTGTATTAAAAGACCAGCGTTTTAACATGAACACGTGATTTTTAAGTCAGGCGTGTGCGTTTTAAAGTGCATGTGTGAACAGTGTCGACATTTTAATTGAAGAACCATAACTTTAAGCATAAATGATCAGTGTTTTAGCAAAACACGTGAGATTTTTAAGTTAAACATGTGAAATTTAATTTTTAAGTTAAGAATAATACTTAGGCATTTTAACGGTATAACTCTGGATATCCTTCAGATATTTATGTTAAAAGACCTGAGACTATATAAATGGATTTAACGGTTGAGTGAGGGGTGATAATGAGTTTTACTGCTCGAGAGGGAGTCGATAAACCGGCAACTAGGGGCATGTACCGGCTTGCGGGCCGGCTGTCATGTGCTTACCTGGAACCCAGACTCGGCTGAGTGGGGGTGATAACGAGTTTTATCGCCCAGGAGGGAGCTGGGGAACCGGTAGCCGGGGTCGTGTACCGGCTTGCAGGCCGACTGGCGTGTACCAAATTTCACTCATCGATCGACTTACAACATCGCTTGTAGAGTCTACGTCCTCTAAATAATTTAGCATTATGTTCGTAACATAACGATAGGATTAAGTTTGTAACCAGTCTATAGAAAGTCAATCGACTTACAATCCATTAGCTTTTGAAAATTCAAATGGTTGATTCTTTAATTAAAAGTGTGATTTCGTTTTATCCATACATTTGTTGTTCAACTCATACATTTCAGATTAAGCATATTTTACTTTGTACCATGTGCTGAAATACTTAAAATAATTAATAATTTCGATTGGAAAAAAGAATCACAGGTAAAATGTGATTTTCTTTTCGTGTTAAAATAAAAGGGTTACTTTGAGAAGAGAAATCACAGGTCTTTTGCGCAGGTGACAACGGTAGGCAGATGTTTTTTCACTCTCTCTTTACTTTTCCCGTCACTCTCTCTTCACTGTCTAACTTTGATCCAACAGTCACCTACAAAATTGACTTCTATAGGCACCTACAAAGTCATTTTTCCCAATTTATAAATACTAAAATATGGTTAAATATAGAATTTAAACTTACAATCGGATATTACTTATTAACAAATTCAAACCAATAAATTATATACCATGTATATAATTTTAAAAAAGTATATTAAAATAAATATAAAATTTTAAAAAATTACAAAATTATTTTTGTATTATATCATACTGATCGTGCACCAAAAGTGAGTCATATCGTGTTGACACAAAAATACAAAAGTGTGACATAGGTATAACTTATCAAACTATGTTGTGTCGATCAACAGTAAAGTTTAAGCAGATTGAACCATATCGATTTAATTAAACACAATCTAATTAACACTTATATTATTAACATATATATATATTATAAGAAAAAATCATTAAAAGCAAAAGAACATTCAACGGCATTCGATTTTAAAAAAAGTTTTAAGTGAATGGTTCATCAATTTCACTCTTCTACTTTAGGAAAAAATGATTTTTAAAAGAATGATTTTGAAATAGGAGATGACAGAATGGTAATTTTGATAATACAATAAATAAATTGAAGAATGTGAATGTCATCACGAAAATAAGAATATTTCTAAATGTTATGAGTAGATGAAAATAAACGATACTAAAAGTTGATCTAAACGAAAGGATCCTACAATTTTTGTTATTGATTTTATTTTGTAAGGTTTTCTCATTATTTAAGTCAAATTTTTCATCATTTTTTATTTTTTTTGTATGTTTCAAAAATAAAAATCCTTCCAAAGGATGAAATGGATAGCAAGATAAGCAAAAATTTGCTTTTTATAAATGTTCAGTATGGACATCAAAATCGTCAACCTCTAAGTACCTATCATTAGAGTTAATGATTTTCTTAACCAGAAAAATGAAGCAATTTTCTCTCTGTAATTCATCAAACCTTCACTCAAAGTTGAGGTGGGACAGGTCCCCCCTTGGTCTGTTAAAAATTTATGTATTTGTATGTGATAAAACATTAAACTTAAAACAGTTATATACGAATATTTCTATTTATATCTTTCACTCCTAACTGTATGGTTTCATGTTCATTGTTAATGTTCAAATTCTGGTGACAACTTTTTATCAATTTTGAAAAAGTTCTTTCGAACCAAACTTTTTGACGTCGTATTTTATTCCTAGAATATCATATTTCACATGGAAATACTACGATGAATTTATTTCAAGTGCCCAAAATCTCTGAACAGATGATAAATTAATAAATCCACCGTCTCAAACAAAAGTACCATATTCGTGGAGAATCTTATTTCATGTTTTGGATTTGTTGTACTTACGCCCTTTTCTATCATCTCTCGTATTGCTTACTAAGTTAATCGTTAACCAAACGAATTATCTGGAGATACTTTTTTTTTTAAAAAGGAAGAATTTTTTTAAATTTGATTTTAACTAAAGGATAACTAGGATTGTTTTTTCAATTAAAGCCTTGTTTAGCCGGAACCAACCTGTAACGTAATACAATTGCGTTCATCTCATGATTACAATGTTTGTTAATTACTCGGCGATTTGCAATCAATTTAATTGTCTAATTAATCAGATTTAGCTGGTAATCTAAATACAATATATCCACAGTCCTTCAAGCGCGTTCTGAATCCCATCTAAGGTATTTTATTTTAAAATTAATTAATAATAAATAAAATAATTCATCATATATTAATATAGATCTTATCACTGTATTTATTAACGTGAAAACATTTTTTCACTTTTGATTTATTTTAAACTCATAACTGTCAGAGATTTCATTACAGATTCACATATTTGGTCACTGGGCTCATTTCAAAAAGCCCGTACGGCCCACCTCATCCACATTATTTTTATGTCTTTCTTTATCTAACTTAATATCAAAATGTATCTGTATGTATCTTTATTTTTCTTTACTTATAGACCCATCTCTTAAGTCGTTATACAAGGGTTAATCAGTTATTCGTGTAACACATGTGTATGAATCTATTCCAATATTATATAAAATATTATATTTCAAAATTAATTAATAATAAATTCGTAACATAAGTTACATAATTCATCGTATATTAATTAAAATATTATTTGTATAATCATCCACTTCTGTCGTTCATGAAACCTCCTTCGCCGCTTTCGCTATAAAAAAGAGGAAAAGAGAGCAGATTATGCATTCTGGCAATGCTTTACTTTTTTTTCCAATGAATTATTATATATTTTTATTTTTCAAAAAGTTTATTTGTGATGTTCAGAAATTTTAAAAAATTTAAAAATAATTAGTAGAATATTCTGTGACTTTTTTAATGCCTTCAACATTTTTATAACATAACTTTTATATAATAATTTTTCATTTTTTTCATTTTTATTTTACAAATGTTTCTCCCCCTCTTTTTTATTCCTTTTTACTAATGTTGGCTTAAGAGGTCGATAGAGAACTACGTAACATCTTCTTAATGTAAGCTTCATTTGACAATGAGATTTATAAGGATTTTTATAGTGCAGAGTATATATTTTAATAATTAGTGTAATAAAAGTAAATATTTTTACTATAATTATTAGAAATAGAAAAATATTTTCTTACCTCGAGAATTATATTGATTTAAAAAATGTGAACTTCAAATTCACCTAATATATAAGTTTTGTCAAATAAAGTCGTAATCTTCCATACTAGCTGTAAAATCATTTGTTTTGGATCATGTATTGTTTATAGTATTATTCAAAGACTTTGTTTGAAAATAGAGTTTGTAACTATTTTTAAGTATATATTTAACAAATGGTATAATAAGAATAAATTTTTTCACTGTATCTATCTAAAGAAAAAATAAAAAAATTTGCTTAACTTAATAATCTATGTCAACGTAAAAGAAAGTAACCTTCTCGAAGCTTATCTAACATATAGGTTTTACTATATAAAGTATAAAAGGATACCAACTTTGTAGCCGTCACGTCCGAAGAATAATCTCTAATATTAAAAAGTAAATACATATATATAAAGATATGTTGAAAATTTTCTTACCGATACTGTGGAGTAAAGGTAATTGTAATAAATTTAACTACATATATACCTTCGAGTCTTCGAAGGGTTAAAACTTCATTGCAGAAAAAAGATAATGTCATAAATTTAAACATCTTTCCAAAATCTAATATTTACACCAAATTTCTAATGTTTCGTAGATACAACTTAGATGATGTTTATACATTTAAAATTAATAAAAAATTATATAAAATAATAAAAAATTTAACTAACATGTGTAAGCTGTCTGAAGAAGGTGGGAAACCTTGTCTTTCTTGTGAAAGCATGCCTTTATCACGTGTTGGGTATGAATGGGTAAAACTGTCTTTTTCTTTGACTTTGGAGTGCACAGCGATTTCAATAGATTGTGTTAGACTGATTTGGTCTGAATCTTTTATAAGTCTAAAATTATTCATGTCAGGTTGTTTGATCATTTTGTTGGTAGCCTAAGTATGGTCTAATTGAATTTGGTTTAATTTTTAATTATTTTTTATTTTATTAAAAATTAATATAATTTATAAATATTAAAATATAGTTAAAGTTGAAATTCAAACTCACAACTATACATTACTTATTAATAAACATAAACTACCAAGCCATATATAATTTATACATCAACTTTTATTTTTAAGAAATCTCTATCATAATTTTATTCATCAAGTAGATAGGTGTCTATAAATTATAAATATTAGAAAAAAACTTACAAGATGGGAGGACTAGATCAAGACTCCACCCAAAAAGAGTAAAAGCATAACAAACCAAAACTTCAAAAAAAAAAGACGATGACAATAATAGGTAAACAAGGAAACCAAGATCAACAAGAGAAAAGTAGCATCGCAGATGATCTCAAAAGTTCGTACAACTTAATAAAAGTACATTAAAATAAATATAAAGTTTTACAAAATTACATAATTATTTTGCATTAAGTTGTACTGACACAAAAATATAAAAGTATAACTTAAGCATGACTTGTCAAATTGTCTCAGTTCATCAAATCATATTATACTAATCAACAATATAATTTGACTATACTAGACTATACTAATTTAATTAACAACCTTATGTGCGAGAGCTAGGAAAAATGTGCACTTCATGAAATTTATTGTTGTGTCGGTATGTTATAATAATTGGTATAAGAAAGAACTTTCGATTCTGTATAAATTATTTGTGTTTCTTGTATAAAGTTGAGCTCTAACGCCTCACAGTAAAAGAAGCTAAATGTCAAAAAGTGATACACATAAAAGGTACGTAGAAGAGATACATGGTTTTAAAAAGGACCGTAGAAGAGATAGAAGGTTATAAAAAAAGAAGCAAATTAAAAGACCACTACGTTAAGCATTATCATTACTTGCGTTTTCAATTCAACTTACCAAAAGTGATCGACAGTGCTAACATGCATCAATGTTATTAATTTTCAATAGCAAATTAAGGATGCATTCACGAATATCACTTTCACTAAAAATATTCTTAATTTTCATTATTACCTTTACATTTTGTAATCTATTTTTATTCTTATTTATATATTTTAAATAATATTTTTTTATAATTTAATTAAAATAATAAAACATATAAAACATTTTAAAAAAATAAAAAATAGAAATTTTGTAATTTTTAAATATACTTTTTATTTAATATTTTTATTTTCTTTATATTTTTTCTTTTTTCCCTTTTTTTTATTCACCTTTTTTTTGTCTTTTTAATTTCTTCTTTTTTTCTTCCCTCCTTTTCCCTTTTCTTTTTCCCTTCATTGAGCAGGTGCGCTCTTATCTCAACTCAAAAGTTTCAAAGAGGTGCACCATTGTAGAGGTTTTGATTGTGCAAGAACGAATTGTTTGTCCCACAAAAGCTCCAATTGAGGAGAGGCACACAGATGGTGAGGGGAGAAGAGCAACATGGACAAGCAAGGGCGGGCACAATGGAGAGCAAGGGGTGGAGAGGTGAGGGCAAAGAAGGGCATGGGCAAGGGTAAGGATAGGTAAGGGCAAAGATCATGTGCGAATGAGAGGTGAGGGTGGGGACGAGCGAGGGCGAAGATCGTGCACAAAGGAGAGGTGAGGGTGGGGACGGGCATGGGCAGAGATCATGCACGAAGAAGAGAAGAGGATGTAGATGGGCAAGGGCGGAGATCGTGCACAGAGGAGAGGCGAGGGCAAGGATGAACAAGGGTGGAGATCATGCGCTTAGGAGAGTCAAGGGTGGAGACAAGCGAGGGTGGAGATAGTGTGCAGAGGAGAGGTGAGGGTGGAGAGGGGCACAGGCGAGGGTGGAAATAGACAAAGATAGAGATCATGCGTGGGTAAGGGCGAGAGCAATGACGAAGAGGGTGTACAAAGGAAAAAATGCGTTCAACGGCGAAGCAGACAGAAAATCAACTTTTTCTATTTTGGGAATGTTGGAATAAGTTATTCAAACAAACCCTAAGTAACAATCTTCAATAGGATTTATAGTTAATTACACAATCGACTCTCACCTAAATTACATGCACTTCATTAGTTAATTACCCTAATACCTGATTTGCAGTCCATGTAATCTGGTTAAAAATGAATTAGATGACTAATATTAAACAACAACAATGACGTCATTGGAAAATAGAAATGAAAGTAACGTGGATTCCTACCCAGCAAATAGAAAGCACATTCATTACAGTTCAACGTTGTAAATACACTTTTGAATTTACAAGAAGTTTAAATAATATTTTTTAAGTAAAAATTTAATCTTAGATCTGAAAATGAAAATTTACGAAATAGAAAAGGAAAATAAAAAGGAAATAGAAAAGTTTTTAAGATGGTAATGTATAATATTTATTATAATAATATGATGGTAATATTTTTTCGAAATTTATGATAAATAATAAATAAAATATGTAATAGAATAATAAATAATATTTGTTATATTAATGTGATGGTGATATTTTTTTAAAATGATGATGATAGTATTTTTAATGAATAGTAAAATACGTAAAAATTATTTATTAAATAATACCGTAAAATACTATAATATATAGTAAAAAAAACAATTATACAATGATAAATGTTAAAACAAAGAGGACCAAAGTTAAACGTTTGGGTGGTTTAAAAAAAAGTCATTAAATTCGGGATGGTGCGTGCGATCTGACGTGTATCTCTGCGTCGCCGAAGACATGCATGGAGCGGAGCGATATACGACGTGACGTCATCCGAGCGATGGTGCAGGGGAAGGGCGAGATAGATTGATATCTACCATCCAATCTAGGAACGAATCTCTCTCGCTTGATCCGTAGCCCCATCTCTCTCTCTCACGCAACCTCCCATGACGGACGGATGGACGGATGGATGTGGCCGGCTTTACGTCTGCACAATCTAATCCACGCCACCATCGATCATTTATGCCACCGACCGACGGCAGCGCACCACGCCCTCCCCCCCCCCAGGCCACTTCTGTCTCATGCATGCATGCCTTCCTCCTTCCATGCCCTTCCCTTCCCTTTTTTGTTTCGAGGATGTCGTACGTCGTCTGCGATCTGACAGACGACGACGATGTTTACTCCACGAAGCAACAGCACAGACCCAGGTTTACATATACACGTCCCTCCTTAATTTCCTTTCTCCACTCCATCTTCCTTCCTTCTTCCTTGTAGGTTAATTATTCCTTCATTTTATGTAGAGAGAGAGAGAGAGGGGGGGGTTGGTAGATTGGCTGTTAATTTTAATTTTACGAATGAAATTAAAATTATATAATAATTAAGATAATAAAACTTTATATAATAATAATGATATTAAAAATAATTTTAATAGTTAAAAAAAATTACTCGTAAACGATATCTTATAAGGTATTTATACTTTTAGAAATGCTAAAAAATAGTAAAAAATATTAGATCAAAATGTTCATAATTTTTAGCATTTTAAAAAGCATAAACACCCTATTAATCTTGGTCGGTACCACGCATGAGTAGCTCCCAATCATGACAAACCCCTTGGAAACGTGTCGATGCACGACATGCCGATTCTGGCGATCAATGATGGGTGTAAGATAAAAGGAGAAGAGCGCAGGGTTGGACGAGGAGGCCGGAATAAATAGAGACCTCCAGGATCTGTTGATAGATTAAGCGTTGCATATCATCCGCAAGCTAGTTTAACCATATTGTACTTATCGCTAATCGATGCGGTAATTAAAAATCAATTGAATTAACATTTAATTGCTTACGGGAAGAGTATCTTTGCCAACATTTTATATTCTGCTGGGAATGGTACAGAGAGAAGCCTTATTTATTATTTATATTGGAAGATTTTGTTTGTTTGGACTTTTTTTCAATGTGAATTAAATTTCATGATAAAATATATAATTTATAATAAAAGATAATAATATTAATTTAATTTTATAAATAGTAAAAAATATAAAAATTACTTGATAAATATATTATAATATATAATATAAAAAATAATTACATAACGTAAAAATATAAAAACAAACACAGCCGAAAAAAAGATAGAGGTACGACGTACGATTTGTCTGAACGGTAAATTTTACGTTTGTCCTGTCCAAATTCATGGAATCGGAGTAAAATAAAAGGATAGGTCGGGAAACTAATTTGAAACGCAACTGCGCGCATGTCCACTTAAAATATCAATGTGAACGTACACGTATCCATTTCCATTTGCTTGTTTATATAAACTTATTCACATAAATCACATCTCAATCTATTAAAAAAATACCGGATGGGATTAATTTCAATGAAAACAAACGTGGAGGAGAATGCACAGTTTAGTTAAGAGAAGTAGAATTGATCAATTTGCTAACCTACGTATTTGTCTTATTGCATTGGATTAGACATATCTGTTTTGAAAAAAATAGTTCAATATAAAAATCGATGAGTAAAAGTTTTCTTTAATTATATTATTTGTGAGTTTTTTTACTAATGAATTAATTTTAATAATATAAAATTATGATATCTTACTGGTTCATATATAATACACATAAAAATATTGATAAGTAATAACAAAATTTATAAGTACAAGTATACTTAGGTCTCGTTTATAATGATGTGAAAGTTTTCTGATATACTTTTTTCATTATATTTTTTAATCACATCAATCTTCGTATATTTAAATAATTATATTTTACATTTAAATTATATTACTGTACAAATATCAATACAATTTAAATTCAATCACATCAAATATAAGTTTATCGTAACTTCTAATTCTTTAATTGATATAAAAAAAATATTATTTATCTAACATACACCTTAAAATCAAACATTACCGTTTTGATAGCAACTTTTTAAAGCGACCTTAATTAACTCCTCTACACAAGGCTTTTTTTCAATAAATGTGGAGGTGAATTTACCTACACCTGTCTCTCACTCTCGTCCTTGCACTCGTTTGCTCCGGTCCTCGCTGCTTTTGGAAAGGAGAGGGCGAGAATTTACCCACCCCGTCACCGCGGCGAAAGAAAAAAAGAAAAAGAAAAAGGCGCCACCACCTCTCGTTCCTCGTTCCAGCCCGGCAGGCAATTATAAAAGGCCGGCATGCTTCTTCTTCCACCCTCAACTCTCTGCTCGACTCGTCCTTGCACTCTTTCCTTCCTTCTACCTCGCCGAATACAATTATTGCTGTTGTTATTATTGTTGTTGTTGTTATTACATATGTCCTCTGCCCATACTCCTTCGCCCGTCCCATCTTCCCTCCCGCGCTTATATATACATTCTCACAGGGACGTCCCTTCCCGTCCCTCCATTCCAAGACGCGGATGTGCTGTGCTGTGCTGTGCTGTGCTGTGTTCAGATGAGCAAGCATTGCTGGAGAAGCAGGGCACGTGCAAGAACCCGAGCAATGCTCTCAGGCGCTGTTCCCTGCACGTGCTCCCCTTCTCCAGCATGGCTTCCTCAACTCCCCCTTACCTTGCATCGTCCCCACCAGAGCAGAGCAATTCCCTGCCTTATCCTTCGTTTCCTTCCGTCCAGCCCAAATGCATGGTGTTTGCTATTTTGAAACTTCTTGGGATAACGAAGGCAGTTAAGTTTTTACGTTTATCATGATTTAAATTTGAAGGGTTTGTGTTTTAAAAAATATCAAAAATGATGAAAATTTTTATTTATTATTTTTCATTTTTTCTACTCTTTCTCGTATTTTTGTACAAATCCTTTTGATGGAAGTTGTTTTTTTGAAACTCGACTGCGTCATTTCTATTTTTCTTGAAGCTGAATGCATATTGGTCGTTGCTTTCAACCGCTCTGCAAGTTTTCATCGGTACCAAGTACATCTTTAGGCGCTTCTCTTTTTTTCATGCATGTATTCTTTCTGGTTGCGTGGTTCAGGAAGAAAAAAGAAAAATTGTTGATCGTCTGCCAATTTCCATAACGTTTAATTACAAGGGATTTGTTTTTTTAGAATTAGTTAAAAATAATAAAAAAATAACAAAAAATTTAATTTATTATTTTTTACTATTTTACGTTATTTCTAAAAATACAAATTTTCCTCTAAGATTCACACCATAAATAATGCCACTTGAAATTAACAACTTTTTAGATCACAACCCAAAACCTAAAAGCACAGCACCGACGATAAAGGAGGATAAATCACCGGGAAGTGCTTAAATTTGTCGGAAGTACGGGAGACGACAAGGAAGGTGCCGTAAGCGTCAAGTTTGAAGGTGGCTATGGTACATCGATCTCCACCGGCTCATCCCAAATTCTCTCTGCTTCCGTGCAATTCATCGGAGGTCACGGAACCACGCAGCTGAAAAAGAGTGAGATGAGCAAAAAGCGAATCGTGGTTGCTTACGATCTAGACCAACGGGAACCCAAGGATTTTTGGCGTGGTTGACTGGGCGAGCGACACAGACTTTAACGAGGGTGTGGGTTGGGAAAAGCAGGGGGGAACATCGCCTTGGAAAGCTGTAAACATAAATCGGCGAGGTGCAATGCGGATGTACCCCCCGAGACACGCAAAGTTCGCAGTCGTCAGCATCGGTACGTGACAGGGGGATGATAGATGGCGGTGGGGGGAGGAGCCTTTCCCGGGGGACATGATCTGCGACTGGAGCCTCCCCGTCCCCTTGCCGTGGAATCCGCACAGTGGCGCTCTCTCTCCCACCTCCGTCGACGTCAATTCCACGACGGGCCGGGCCGGTTGCACCGCCCTCGCCAGTCCATCACGTAGCGCTCAAGTAAATACCATATGAGCCGAATGCATTCGAGGAGGGGTGGTAAATGTGCGTGTGTGACCGGGGCACAGGATGTGACTTGCACAGAACAAAAAGTTTTCTTGCTTTTTTTGACGGATAAAGTAATGTTATATTGAATAAATAATATAATTACAAAATCATAAAAATCAATATTCTATCTAATTCTTTAAAAATATTATTAATAAATGATACCAAAGGTTTTAATAAAAAGTAAAAGACACGTACTCAAGGAGAGTTTAGTCATACAAAAGAGATGAAATACAACTGTTGGAGAACTAATTAGTCGCCGTCTACCGTGTCAGATAGGGCATTGAATGTTAAATAAAGGGTATAAAGGTTTCATTTGAATTATAATTTTAACTTCACACGGAGTCGATTAAAAATCCTAAATAAAAACTTCACGAGTGATGTACAAAAATTATATCAAACTTCAAGTAATGTATCAAAAACAAAAGTAACCACCGTTTTAAAGAAACTAAGGTTTGTTTGGTACGCAGTTAATTTTTATATATTATTATTATCGTATAAATTTATATATATAATTTTTATTTTATAATTTAATATATAAATTTTATCTATTGACTTTACTACATTTAACGTTAATTCTTTATGATTATTAAAGTTAAAATATCTTATTACTATTTGAAATCTATTTAAGGGAGATTTGTGTCATTTGGAAATTAATAAAAAATAAAATATAGAACAAATTTGATTGTTAAAATATTAAAAACCTAAAATATTTTAAATTTTTTTAAAATTAAATATAAATTTTTACAAATAGTTTCGTAATTTTTTTTAATATTTTAATAATTTAAAATTTTTAAATTTTCCTTAAATATCATTAGACCTATTAATAAAAAATTAAAAAAAATTTAATTATTATTTACTACCACCTCTCTTCCTCTCCCATTGCAGCCTAACCCAAGAACAACCCTGGTCGCCAGTTGGGTCGCCGTGTCTTGACGCCCTTCAAGTGAGGAGGGGCAACCTTCCGTGCGGTCGTCCGTTGCAGGCATCGGCGTGGTGGTCCGACCAGTGCGTGCGGCTGCAGGTAGGAGAGGGTGGAGACGGGAAGAGGAGAAGGGTAGTAAGTTAATTTTCTGCGGGTGTGCCCTGATTTGGGAGGATGGGTTGTGATCGATTTTTTTTTTGTTTTTCTTTTGTGTTGTTCGACAGGTGGTAAGAATGGTAAAAAAAAAAAAAAAAGTAGCGGGAAAAATGAATAAGAGTACCGAGATTTTAGAATAATTGTTAAGTGATCTTTATTTCTCTAAATAATATTTTTTTTTAAGTAACACAATCTAGTAAAAATAGTCATTATCATTAATTTCAAGTAAAATTTGACGTATCTTAATAGTATTTCAGATTCCAACGTGTCACTTAAATATCTCATATCTACGCATTTATTTTATAGAAATGAAAATAATGTACATGGTTGTAAGTGTATAGTCAATTTATGTGTACATAATTATTAGATTTAATCATATTGAGTGGTTAAATTTTATTTATTTGTTTATGTATTTATTTATTTAGATTTGCAATGTTTCCTGCGTGTGAAATATCTATTTAGATTTGCAATGTTTATGTATTATTTTCTTTCTTTTTTGTCATTGCTATTTATGCTATTTACTGTGGGTAAAAAGAGAAAAAAACTTATACGTTTCTGAAAGTATTTTCAAAAGGTTTTTCAACTCATTTGTTTTGGTACAGCGTTTTTAGTTAAAAAATGTAAGGAAAAATGCTGATGTTTTTTTAATCATTCAGCTGAACTTTTTTTTTTCAAAAATGGCGCTTTTTTCTTCTACCACCGACTTCAAAAGTCCTACGGAAGACCACCTGGAAACTATATTTTTCTCACGTAAGAAAAACCTGAGTGACCTATGTTTGAATATCAAGGATTCGTTTGGTTTCATTTTTATTGAAATAAGAAATTATTTTTAGCGTAATAATGATTTAAGATTTTTAAGTTAATTTTTTCAGTCCTATAAAAGTTAAAAATCACTTCTAATGTTTGATAAAAAAATACCTTTTTTTACTTTTAAAGCAAAAAAACGGTTACCAAATAAACTTTAAGATTTATACATTTTCTTTTGCGATTTGAACATCATCATTTCACCGATTCGATTGATGTCAACGCATGATGTAGATTATATTTGTGTGGATATTTATGTAATTATATTTTTTACTATATATTATAATATTTTACAGTATTATTTATTAAATAATTTTTATATTACTTATTATTTATTAGATATGATAACTCTCAACAAAAAAATACTATCATTACATTAATACAATAAATATTATTTATTATTCAATTACATATATTATTCATTATTCATTATAACTTTTAAAAAAATATTATCATCATATTATTACAATAAATACTATTTATTTTTTATTACATATTTTATTTATTATTTATTACCATTTTTAAGAATATTATCATATTTTTTTTAACCTAATCTACCAAAAACATCCACCAAGAAATATTTTTCCACAAAAGAAATATGTTGATAAAGCAGTCTCCGTCGGCACGGTCTTTTATCGTTATTTACAAAACTATGCTTCCAACAAGTGTGAGTGCGCTGTTAATCTAACGAAGAGCAATTTTACTTATTATAGAATGAACGAACGAACGTATCATTACCAGTCGGCGACCTGCGCGCTGTTTTCGATTTTACTTATTATAAAATTAATTTTATATAAATTTTTATATAATATCATTATTATAAATATTTTCATATATAAAATTTTATCACATTATTTACTATAAAATCTAATTTTATTTATTTCATTACATTCAACTTAATCAAAACAAATCATTAATTTACCCATTTTTCCTTTACGTCATCCCCGTGGAAGAAACTAAGTCTCGAGCCCATCATCTTTTTTGGTACCATTTGAAGTTAATTTTCCTTAATTTTGAAAATTACATGAGTTGAAATTAATATTAATTTTGTAAATAAAAATTTCATTTAAGGTTAATTATAGTTAATTTTTTAAATTACTTCTAACATTTGTTACTGTATAAATTTTAATAATAAATTTTTACTTCTCTAATTATTATAAATTTTAATTCTATTTACGAAATTAATTTTATTTTTTTATTTTTTTTATCTTTTAAAGTTAAAAGAAGCTTACTTTAAGCGTGGTTGAAATTAAAATTATATAATAATTAAGATAATAAAAAATTATATATTAAAATTTATATAATAAGAATAATAATAATAATAGTCATTTTAAAAATAAACGTCCATCAGATCTGCAGATCACCATCGTACGGATGAGTTATACCCACATTTGTGGCTTTCGCTTGTGGGGACCGTGGGGTCACTCACGTTCTTTACGTTGACGGAGTGCCGCCCAGCCCATCACCCCGTAGCGGCCCATTTCCGACCGCAAGATAACATGCATGGCAAATGTTGTTATTTCTACCTTCGGCAGAGGTATTTCAATTTCGATTGGACTTATCATCACGTGAGAGTTGCCACGTGGGCGCCATCCTATGGCACAATCTTCCTCTCCACTTAACGCCTGCTTGTCGATCTTATCCTTTGGCTCGTCTTTTAATTGAGAATGACGTCATCACGAACTGATTCATGATTGAACGGTCGAGATCTCATCGGGAATCCGATCAAAACGAGCATAAGTACCCACCTCGAACCTTGGAGCCATCTCCTTGTCCAACGCTATAGGAAGCGAAGCGAAGCTCAGAGAGGGGGATCATGGGGCTTCTGGACAAGCTCTGGGATGACACCGTCGCCGGGCCGACTCCGGAGACCGGCCTCGGTCGCCTCCGCAAGTTCCCCCCCTTCTTCATCCGTACGGACTTCAGCAAAGGTACTTGTGGGTGGTACCATATGGCTGGTTACCGTCTAGATCTGTCGTGTTGGTCCGAGGATTTTTCGAGGTTTTGAGGTTTTGTTGGATTTGGTGCAGATGAAAGGGTGGGCAACGGTAAGGCGAGCGGTGCGGAGTCACCTTTGGCGGTGGAGACGACGCCAAAAGTGACGAGGAGCATCATGATCCGGAGACCGGCAGAGAGTCCGAGGGGGAACGCGACGCCGCCGGAGTCCCCGGAGGGATCGTCGACACCACCCGTATCTCCTTTCCTCGGTAAGGAGACTCTCTGGTCTTTGGTTCTCGAGTGATGGGGGTCAGAGAGAGGTTGGCGATCCGGCTGCGGGGGGTGGGCGGGCGGTACCTTTCACTCCGCCATACGCGCCCTAGTCCCACACCTCTAAATTGGTAGGAATTCCTGGATCTGACAACGACTTCCACTGAGATCGTGTCCAGGGTCTTCGTCGGGAGGGAGGACAGAATGGAAGCGGTTCCGGCGGAAATCGATGTCCGACGCGTACAACAGAAGCAGTGGTGGGGATGCGCCAAGGCCACCACCACCAGTAGGATCGGCAGCGGCAGCTTCAGCGGCAGCCAGAGGAGTCGGATCTCACTCCTCCTCCTTCGAGGTGTGATCGACGACCTTCGGCGCCGCTACTGCAATAGCCAGATCGAGTTGGAGCTGCCAACATGAGTTAGGAAGTCATAATATCATATTATTATGTCTAATCCAGTACTTGGTGGTGGGGTGTACGATAATGTGTCTTTTGGTTGTATCCTCTGTCTGTGATGTATGATGTATCGCTACTTCTCTTTGGTGTAGTATGCGTGGTTTCGTTCGGCTGACCCTTCGTTTCTGTCAGTCGTTATTATAATAATTTATTATATAATTTTAATATTATTAATTTTAATTCTTTATTATGATTAAAGTTTATTCTATAATAGTTGTAATCAGAAAAAAAGAAAAGCACCATGAATTGTCCGCTCCCGGACAACGACATCTATTTTATTTATCTTTTAGGTCTTATTCATTTATCGTTTATCTTAATTTTTAAAATTATTTTTATTTTTATGATAATATTTTTATTTTATCATTATATTTTTTAATCACATAAATATTTTTATGTTTTAAATAATTATATTTTACACTTAAATTTTATATCATTATATACACAAATATCAACATAATTTAAATTCATAATAATCACGATAAATATTAACTTATCATCGATTCTTAATTTTTTAATCGATATAAAAAAAAATTATTTATTTAATATTCATCTTAAAATTATTTATTAGTACTTTAGAAGTTTTTTTTTTTGTTACGTGTTGTGGTGGTGGCGTTTCGTCGGAATTCTTATGACCACTGTCCTGCAGTTTTCGCCTTTTCGGAGTGGGGTGGGCTAGTTTTTCCAAGGGTTCGGCGGCGACACGACGCGATTTCTTTATCATGCGATTGGACTTTTTGCACTGCAAAAGTAATGTATTTATATCATCGGAGTAGAATACCGTCCGTGGCATTGCAGTGGAATGTCGACGTGGCTGCATATTCGGTCCGCAACGACGAAAAAAGAGAAACGAAAGGAGGAGCATTGATTAAGAGGCATGCACAATGTAATTTACAAGATGCGCGCACACAAAACCAGACCGTTTTCGGAAGAATCATGCGCCAACCTGGGAAGCGCAAGAGGTGCAGCTTTGAGCCACATTCGTGTTATAAATTTGCGGGCGCCTTACACGTTGAACAATTAGACACTCTCTCTCTTTGATTTTGTTTGATAATGGTAGATATGTTAATTAGATCATGTCTGTTTGAATCTATACGATATAACACAGTCAAATCGTACTTTGATTATCAAGACATAATTTGATAGATCATGTTTAGATTAATCTTTTATACTTTGGTATTAACACGGTACATAAATGTGTTTATAATTTTTTAAAATTTTATATTTATTTTAATATATTTTTTAAGTTGTATATATTATATATAACTTTTTGATTTAAATTTACTAATAAGTGATGCATATTGTAGGTTCGAATTTCACATTTAACTATTTTTTAGTATTTATAAATTATATTAGTGTTACATTAGTTTTTAATAAAATAAAAAATAATTAAAAATTAAACTATGTTAGACTTGATTTGGCATAATCTAACATGAGTCTAAATGAGCTGTGTCATATAGGCCATGCCTAGAATCTTAGATCGTCGATTGGAAAATCAAGTACAGCCTAAGTTGGAAGACCAAACATGACCTAACCTAGCATGAATAGTACCTCACCTACAAAAAAATTTGAATCATGCTAGCATAACTCATTGATATATCTAGGGTCTGTTAGTGTTTAACAAAAATGCAGAAACGAAAATGGAAATGGAAAGTGTGAATGAAAAGAAAACGAAAAAGGGTTGTTAGTGTCTAATAGAAAGTGCTGATGTAAATCTAAATTATGGTCATGAAAGGGCAACACATGTGAAAGAGTGACATAGAAGGGTAAAGGCAAAAGGAGTAATGCGGGCAAAGGAGTGACACAGATGGCCAATACATACAAAAGGGTAGACACAAGAGGGACAACGCTTGCGAAGGGGCGATACAAAGTGGTAGACACAAGAAGGATGATGCAGGCGGAGGGGCAACGCGAGATGAGAGATTCCAAGTTTCTCGATGGTGGATGGAGGAAATGAGGAAAGTTTATTTCAATATATACTATACTTATTAGATGAAAATCAAGAAAGTTAAATTTTAACTTTTTTGATTTCCAACTATCACATGATATCAAAAAGTTTAAAACCTAACAGAATTTTTTTCATTTCCTAATTTCCGTTAGGCACAACCCCCTAGATAAAAGCTAAAAATCAGTTGAATTTACATTTTTTAAATCTAATTTCCAAAGCAAGAAATTTTTTTATTTTTCTTCTTTAACAATTATAATGAAAAATTTTAATCTCATTACACTATTTATTCTTCGTAAATTTTTTTTTTTTACAAACTTCATTTTTAAACACACACACTCCTCTTTCACTATCAATATATATATATATATATATATTCGGATTTGTGCACACCAGCCACACCTACCATGATACGGATCTAATTCCGGAAGCAAAAACCGATAGGTCAGTTTATTCTCGAAGTATTCTCCGTTAATTCTATTTTTCAACATATAGTTTCACATTAAAAAAATATGTTGAATTACAATTCTTATAACATTTGTGAATTTTTCTCTACCAGTAAATTAATTTTAATACGGTGAATCTTTATAATTTGTACTACAACTTTTATGCTAACCTAATTAAGGAGAATATTAAAGATATGTACAACATTATACGCTCCTGTCATGCTACAATTGGATGCCACGTTTCTTTACATAATTTAGAGCTTTCCCTTCGTTAAGGAATGGCAAATTCACATACTCTTTTCGGGGAAAAAGAACGCGAACAAATGTGAACAAGATGTAGACCCAAATCATTAAGAAAACATAATTATGATAATTACATGGATTTCAATCAGCTTTTCATGGCAAACTATGTGGGCCCAACGATAAAAACCATGTGGTCCAATCAGGGGAAAGGGTGGAGCGCATGCAGTGGGAGGAGTCTGAGCAATTGACCAACCACATATTTATCTGCTGTTCTAATTTTAATTTTAACTTTAACTTTTATATTTACATCAAAAAATATGTATTTTAAAATTTTATCCAAAAATCTATTCCATTTCTAGCATCATAAATATTTACAAAATAAAATACATCAAATTTTTACTATTATTAAAATAAAAAATTAATTCTCAATTCCAACATGTGTATAAACATTAAAATTTCTAATTCAATTTCATTCTAAGAAATAAATATCCTTATACTAAATTCAATTCCATCTAATTCAACTTTGATTGAAAAATAATTTTTTGATAATTCATTTTCGTGTCCAATTTACATGTACAAATGGGCGTATAAAGTTATTTGTTAAAGCTAAAATTACATTTACATTTATTTAGATTTTTTATGGATTAACTTTAACTACTGTCAATTATCTGTATTATATAATCTAATACTATTTATCAATACTATAACAACTTCAACTGTATATATTATGTATAGTTGAAGTTCTTCTCAAACAAATACGATCATAATTGACGATACGACTTCCAAGCTGGAGCCAAGGTGTCATCGACATCAACCCGACGCCATTGACAACGACCGGCTGCATCCCACTTACCGCAAGTTGTGAATTGTCCTCACTCAAATATAAATATGCTTGTACAAGCTTGTATGCCAACTGTGACTCGAACTTACCATCCGTTTCGCTCGTCTAGATATCGAAAAAGACCCAGTTCACCCCCATTCGATCAATGTAGTGCACCATTTTGTTTGCCTGTGAAACATTCCAACCAGTTTGAGCATGCATGTCTGATCAGCCTATATAACTAGCGATAGCCACTTCAACTTTGCGGAAGGCGGATCAATTAGCACCACTGCTACATACCTGCAAGCAAGCAAGCAATTAAGATCGCAGAGTGGCAACACTGTTCAAGTAGATCAAGCATTTCACATATACAGGAAATGAAGCAGTCAATTAAGAAGGAGAAACAGGATGAGAGCCATAACTAGATCAGGAAGCCTGGTTTGCCCTTGGAGGAAAGGCAAATTCTACAAGGGAGGCTACCTTTGTTCCAACGGAGGATCGGAAGGCTAAAGGAGTTGAGAACTGAATGTCTAGCATGGAGGTGATTGCATATGTAATTTTCGTCACAACCCAAATCGAACCACATTGGCCACTTATTCGCCATCAAGCATAGGCGAGGCAAGGCGATAAGCAAGTTCGCTTGGGGATTCAACACGGACACCACTGTAACCCAAAATATGGAACTAGCAATGACCTTCTCTTTCTTGATCTAAGTTAAAATTTTCAAGCTAGTTTAGTAGCCAATCCTGTTGATTGTCTTCCATTGTTGTTCAACCCCCACGATCTGTGAGATCTCAGGATTCTCCAGCAGTTGATAAGAAGGTGGGTACGTAATCACCTCTCTGTCTCTCTCTTAACTACACTGTCACTATACCAAATATAACTTATAATGATGGATTTAATTTTAAATCTGTTACTATAGATTATTTGTAGTGATAGACTTTATGAACATTACTAAAGATGTTTTTTGCCAACAGATGATTTTCTCCATCATAATAAGAAGAGATCTGTTACTATAGATTACCTTTAGTGACAAATATTGTGTCTACCACTGTATGATAACTTAATACATCACTAAAAAGATACAATATCTATCACTGTATCTAAAGTAGAGCACAAGCGCACACACATCCACGCAAAGACTTTAACAAGAAAAATAAATAATTAACAAAACATGATTTAATACTCCCTCCTAAGTTATGCACGAGCGTAGCAAAGCTGTAACTTAGAGCTGAGCCGAACAAACTTGGCAGATAGCATTGCAGAGGTATGACATTTGTCGTAACATCTATAATTGTTGTTTGGTAGAAACATACTTCGCTTGAATAACATTGCAAAGAAGATCTCGTACAAAGAAGGGATCAATATCAATATATCTGGTTATAGCATTCATGACCATAGAGTTGATTGACTGTCGAACTGAGTGAGTGTCAATGAAGTGGAACTTGAAGTTGTCCTGGAAGAAAACTCAGCGAACAATCTTTCAGAGGGTCAACACCTGTTTATAATGGGACCTTTCGATAATGATTTATAATGGGACCGTGTTTTTATTAAAATTTTATCTCAAAATTAATTAATAATAAGTAAAAAATATATACATTAAGTTTAATTTATTCTTTATATTTATCAATATAAGACTATTCTAATTTTGATTTTGATATTAAGTTAAAATTTCATCTTAAAATAATTGATAATAAGTGAAAAAAATATATTATATATTAAATCTAATTTATTCCTTACATTTATTGATGTGAAACTATTCAAACAATCCTTCCTTACCAACACTTGTGCTAAGTAATTTTTCTCCCTACAAACATTTATACAAGCAAAAACCAAATTATGTCAATTTACGATTTCTTCGCTGCTTAGTGCTTTCCAGTTAGTCGATCAAAGTTGTGTTTGTTTCTCTAACTCTTAGTTCTGTTTACAGTAGAACTTTCAAACTAATAAGTATTCAAGCATAATTAGTAATTTAGTATAATTTTTGAAGGCATACTTAAAAATCAAAATTAAAGAGAATCGTACACAAACCTATCAAATTCTTCAACTCCTAATTCTTATAAAAAATTAGAACCGACAAACACACCATTTGTCATCCAGGAGCCAGAAGCTATCACACTCTATGCAGAGCATTTTTTAAACTATGGCACTTAATATTGAGGCTATGGTTGCCTACCACTAAAGCATAATTGTATAATTCTTTCGTGCCATATCACATTTGAAGAACACTCTTCTTCTTTCAGGACTTTTGTCAAACCAGCGCCATCATCTTTAAGATCTGTCAGATTTCTTTCCAACTTGTCTATTGCAACTTCAATCAACTACGTCACCTCCTCCCTCTAGTCTTCAGATTATTGTCGCTTGTTTGACCTTTACGGTCTCTCCTCCACCACTTCCTCCTTCAAAGAAGAACCTGCCACTTTTGCACAAGCTTGTGTAACAGAACGACATCACCCTTTCGCAAAGAAGGTACACTTCCGACATCCTATATCATTTCGGCATGCTTTCGTGCACCACTACCTCCACCCTTCTTTCGGCCTCTTGGCCCACTTCCCAAAGATCTCCTTCTTGTAAACTCCACCATCTAATGTTAGTGGCTGGAGGATTGTAATATCTTACTACCATTCGTCCTGATATTTCTTACATCTTGCGCGCAACCACGTCCTTGTACACCTTAAATATTAAACAAAGATGGGGCTGCGACCTTTTTAAATAATTTAACAAGAATGTAGGAATCTACTCCTTATCCATGGCTCTGGCCTGGATAATCTCTGCCATGCCTTTGACCTTTGTTTTTGAATGAGTTGTTTGAGCTAGATGAGGCTTAAAAGGCAATGTAAGATATAGAAAATTAAACAATTTATTTGTTAGTGGATAAGAACGAGTGAAAGGAAAGAGAAACCTTTTTCCTTCGCCATTTAACTCGTTTTCTTCTTTCCTTTCTCAGCTTGACAGAAGATTCGTCGACGTTAATCTTCGCGAGAGGTGTCGACAGCGGGTCTAGGGCACAAACCATGGGAAATCAGGGAGTCGACGACACCGTCCACCCGTTACGAGAGATTTTCGTCGAGGAGGTCCACTGGAGAGAGAGGGAATTGTGGAAGCATCGCCTGCTCTAGCTGTAGCAGAAAAGGGAGGGGCGTCCACCGACCGGTATGCTTCGCGTGCGGGAAGCGAGCTATCGCCAGCCATCCGCGTGTGCTTCGCGCAGGTGAGGTCCGCCAAGTCTTTCCTCTGTTTAGGGTGGGAAGAGGAGGGACAGAGGCGAGCCGTGACGAGTGTGACCGGCCTAACCCGTTCTTGTAATCTTGTGTTACAAGTGCAGGGTGACTATTGCGGGTTAGGGTTTAAGTCTATCTAGGGTTTAGAAAATAATTTATAAGGTAAATTTGTAAAATAATTTACTAAATTTTTTTTTTTTAAGCATTTATGCATGTTACATAAAATATTTTTCTAACATTTGTATATTTAGAAAATGAAGAGAATTTCAAAAAAAATAGTGTTAGTCAATACAAAGTAATATAGTAAATATTAATCAAAAACTAGTTTAATAACATAAAAGTTCAATAACTTACATAATGTTAATCAAAAGCAACATAACAATACATTTCTAACTATTGAATATTAACAACTATAGTTTTCAAAAAATTACAAATGAAATTGATATATTGAAAATACTAACATTAACATACATTCTTATTCTTGCTTTTCATCCTTCGTTAAAATCTACGATCTCTTTTCATGTTCATTTGAATGCATAACTACTAAATAAACCTAACACACAAAAAATTAATTAGATTGATAACAAAAATTAATGATTACCTCAACGATGAGGCTACATGATAGGAAGAGGGCGACGTCCGTGAGCGATGCATAGGGAGGAAGAGGCTACACAGAGACAGCAACAGGCGGAGAGAGTATCATGTGGAGAAGGGTGACACGCACGAAGAGGGCAACATGCATGGAGAGCACGACGCACGTAGAGATAGCGACGGGCGGAGAAGGCTACGCATGCTGAAATGGAGACGACAACAGGCACAGAGAAGGGCAAAGAGGGTGCCACACGGAGACGATGACGGGCACGGAGAAGGGCAAAGAGGGTGCCACATGGAGACGGTGACGGGCGGAGACGACAACAAGCGAGAGGGCGAATGCACAGGAAAATAATTTCAAAGGAGAAGGGTCTAAAAGTGAATTCCAAACTGTTATTTATATTTACTATGGGGAAAAAATTTCTCATTTTTTAAGTGCATAAACGCTAAAAAAATTGGGAAAATGATTTCCTTTCCCTAAGATCACTAATTATTGATTAACTAGGTATTGTTTAACCAAATATTGTAATTATTTTAAAAGTATAAAATCAATAGACTATGGTTTGATGTTTACAACGATTTTTTTTATAAACAATATATATTTAATAAAATGATCTAAAATAAATAAATTTTTTCTTTGTAATTATTAAAGGAATAAATAAATAAATAAATTATTTTAAAAATCATATCGACTTGAAAAGGTGAGATTATTGCTCACTTAATATGTAAATTTTGTAAAACAAAATTTATGTTTATTTAATAAAATTTTAATATTTTTTGTTTAATCTTATAATAAAACTGAATATATATTTATTTCTAACTTCACTTTTTCGTCAATCAATTTTACATCAATTTTTATACGTTATTATTATTATATAAATTTTTATATAAAATTTTTTACACAACACGTAACAAATTTAACTCTATTTAATTCGTTATCCTCGACCCCATCTCTACCGTAAATTCAAAGCCTGAGGAGTACGTTAGCCTTGTAATGTTAAGAAGGTTTTTGACATATTTTCTAAAATGTGATTTTTTTTCTAACATTAGCTTTTCGCATTCGCATACATGACACATCTTTGTTTTTTATTTACAAGAAATGACAACGACTTCACAGACGCACCTCCAAACGTTTGCACACGTGTTATTTAATCATACGGTTTTCGCTCTGCTGGACCTTCCACCATCAATGGCGACCAACCACTTGTGCCACCGCTTTCGCCGCCGCAGGTGCTCCGCTCGGTCCTTGCTAGCGTTTTTCCTCCTCTCCGCCATCCCGCTGGCAGCCATCGTCGCCCTCCACCGCCGCACCACCAACGATACATCAAGGTACGAGTACCGTAGCGTGGGGTGGTTCCGGGAGTGCGCCAAGTGGGACGGTCCCGGCCGTCGGTTCCTTGTATCCACCTTCCTCGACGCCGGCGTCTCCGAGATCGCCATCACGTCCGGACCAAACGAGGTTCTGCACGAGCGAGAGGTCATCCACGACCCGGACGTGAAGGGAAACGTGTCGCTGGGGATCTCGGTGGACCGACCTCGCCGTCGCCTCATGGTCGTCTACGCCGACTTGCTCGGGCGCAGGTATGGGGCGGTTGCGGCGTACGATCTGGCGACTTGTGAAAGGATCTTCCTCACGCAGCTTTCTGGGTCAGGTAGCGTGTGGTTTTTTGTTTTCGACCGTAGGGTAAATGGATTTTAAAAAGGAAAGTGGTAAATATAAGTGTAATCTGAGGGGTCTTTTTCACTTCGTAAACATAAAAAATAATTTAGATTTAAAATCGTCCAATACGAACACATTCAAATAACGTATTATAAAATATGAAAATTTGCGTGCTGCAGCAAACGAAGAGGAATCCATCGCCAACGACGTTGCAGTAGACAACGAAGGCAATGCCTACGTCACCGACGAAAGAGCCAACAGGATATGGAAAGTCGGTCCCTCCGGCGACCTCGTCTCCGTCATACGAAGCCCCACCTTCCGCCAGAAGCCGGAGTGGTATAACAACCTGCTCGGACTGAACGGGATAGTCCACCACCCGGACGGGTTCCTCCTCGTTATCCACACCTCCAGCGGCTGCCTCTTCAAGGTTGAGGAGGAGGAGGTGACGACGGTGAGAGTGGGAGGTGGTGGTGGCTGTTCGCTGCGTATGGGAGACGGATTGGAGCTGGCGTCTCCCACGGAGCTTGTGGTTGCCGCGTCGATGCCTTCTGCAAGGGTGGTGGAGAGCGTGGATGGGTGGCGAACGGGGACGATCAAAGGGAGGTGGTTTGGGCCGGTGCATAGGTGGGCCACGGCGGCGACGATGGTGGATGGGAAGGTGTACGTGAATCATTTGGTGGGCGGCGGGCTGCGACGTAGAACTCATGTCATCGCGGAGGCTATCTTTTCCCGGACGACGTGAAAATAGCGTTTTCCATTTTTTTATATTTGTAATCGCCCTCACCTTAAGATTCCAATCGTAGACTCTGTTTGATAGCAGTTTTTTAAAATTTAAAGTAAAAAAATATTTTTTATAATAAATAAAAAATAAATATACTTTTTAAAAATAAGATAAAATTATTTTTAAAATTCCCACGTTATTATTAGGTTGAGAGTAATTTTTAATTATGATAAAAGTTTTACCAAATAAAGTCAAAGTATTACTCATAATTTTATTGAATATTATAACATAAGTATTTGGCGATGTATACCGAAAGATTTTGCATTTTCAATTGAGCCATGAAGTCCAAGCAAGTTTATGTAACAGAAAGAAACGTTCCATTCAGCTTTATGCAGTTATACAAAAAAAATGAAGGAAGAAGATGGATATCAACTACTTCAACCTTTAATAGAAAATATTTAAATGTTTGGATGGTATAAGTTTATACGTCATATTTTATATAATAATAATAATGTTAAGAATTTGTGTGAAATTAAAGTTAAAGTTAAACCAAAAGAAAATTAAGTTCATGCATGTATTTGTGACAAATGGGAAATGATATAATTTGACTGTATTAAATTATGTAAAACTATAATTTTGATATATTGAATTAATATTCGGTACACTGTTAACATTTGTTAAGTTTTGCCCATCTGATATTAGGAAAATTACAGGCTTAGTACCTTTAAATCATTACTACAGAATTTTATTGCTCCGATGAGGTTTGTAAAATAAGTTAACTTTAACAAGCAATTTAAGACGTAAGTTACAATAACAAACGACGGTGGAGGTCCTGGATTTTACTCTGACGCACTTGAATTCCGCTTGGGAGACACAGAAGTCACCAACTGTGGAAAGAAAATTTCGTCCATGAAATATCGTACGTTTTGGAAGTTAATTAGCATACAGTCAAAATAAGCAAAGGTTGAATTTAATTTAATTTTTAAATATCAAATCAGCATAATTTTAAGATCGAGTTACTCTGCGAAAGGGAGTAACTCTGTCTTCCATTTCCATGTTCACCTTCCTTCGCATCGTATGACGACGTAGTCCAATACACGTCATATATATATATATATATATAT